>MU619408.1:0-27610 GCA_025201805.1 Parasitella parasitica | reverse complement strand
AAGAACGGAATCCTCAATGATTGCTGCAAGACTACTCAAGATTGTCTAGGTGATTGTAAGGACGGCAAATGCGGTGAGAAGCCTACCACTTGCAAAAATAAGAACACTGTTTATGGCAAATGCAAAAACAACGGAATTCTCAATGACTGCTGCAAGACTACCCAAGATTGTTATGGTGAATGTAAGAATGGTAAATGCGGAAACAAGCCTACACCTACTGAGAAATGCACCAACAAAAGTTACTTTGGAAAGAGCAATGGCAAAGGGCCATTTGGGGTCTGTTGCAGAAATCAATGGGACTGCAAGGAGGATTGTAAATCAGGTGTATGCACCAAGTAATCTCGCACTTTTAGAATAGCATCATTTTTACGTATAGTCTTGAATCCATAAATCATAGAATGCCAATGTTTCAGCTCGAAGCTCTTTTTTTTTTTTCAGTTACAATCACTTGAAGTATAAATAAAGATAAAAGAAAATCATTTGCAATCCGTTATCCATTACCTTCACATCCATACTTTGTTGCCAACGGTAGCTCAAAAGGTTGCAAATCAGGTGTATATACCAATCAATCTCGCACTTTCTTACACAATCATATAGAATTCAAACAACTCAAGTCATTGAACATATAAATAACATGCTATTTTCCAGCTGCAATAGCCTTAAAGTAATGAAGCCTTTGACAGCTACAAGACAAAGTATAATGAAATGCATTCAAAAGACGTCACTGTGGACCTTTGGGAGATTTGTTTTCCATAATGATACGTCTTTTGCTGCTTTTTCGTACACAACATTAACCAAAAAATGACACTGCAACAAGACTCTCATCAAGTTGTGCATCCACAATTATCAACAGAATTATTTGAGCTTTCCAGTACTGATAATTTAGAACAAGAAGACCAAGACGAGGAGGATGAATCGTCCAGCTCTGATATGGCGATTGCACCTACCGATATGGACTTGAGCTTACAACAAACTGTTCGTGTTACTAGACCCGAGCACCCAACCGATTTCATTTTGCAGAGACCATTAACCACAGAAAAAGAGCTATTGGATCTTGCGTTTAGGTAATATCATAATAATGCTTGGCGTTTCCCAGCTAAGGATATTAAAACACTAGGCCTGCTGCGTTAAATACCCGAGTAACATGTCGCATTCACCGGTGTCGGGATGGCCTGGACAAATTGTATCCACAGTATCACTTGTTTATTGAACATTTGGGAACAGGGGAAACCCAACATGTCATGACCGCTCGCAAGAAAAGAAAAAGTAACACGAGCTATTATACAATTACTGGCATATACCGAGAAGACACCAGCGTCCCTGAAGGTTATGTGGAGTTGGGCAAAGTCAGGTGAGTTTGAAAGCTGTTTATTACGCTTTTCTCTGATGGTGAACATGTTCTTTTAGATCCAATTTTCTAGGCACAACGTTTGTCATATACTCTCATGGGAAAAACCCAGTAAAAAGAGAAATGACGACTAAAAAGAAAGATCTTCCAATCAGAGAAGAACTTGGCGCTGTTCTTTATGTAAGCAAATCATTTGAATTTTGATCAATTAGAAAGCTTGTTAATCAAAAAGGACGTATAACAACAGGATCCAAACATCCTTGGATTTAAAGGACCGAGAAAAATGACAATTTTGATGCATACGTTAACTCGAGATGGCAAGCGACCCGAATACAGACCAGTGAAGGAATCTGAAATGTTATTGAGCAAATATCGCGATGGAGGAGCCCGAGATTTACTGGTGCTTCACAACAAAAGCCCGCAATGGAACGAAGGTATGCTTTACGGTATATTGCGAGGACTAAGAACGCGGCGCTGATCAACCTGTATTAGAAACCCAATCTTTTGTCTTGAACTTCAACGGAAGAGTGACACAAGCATCTGTCAAAAACTTTCAGATTGTGCATGATAATGATTTGGATTATATTGTGATGCAATTTGGTCGTGTTGAGAGAGACTCGTTTACTATGGATTACAAATACCCAATGTGTCTGTTGCAAGCGTTTTCGATTGCACTCACTTCGTTTGATGCTAAATTGGCATGCGAGTAGCTGGTGTTCGGGATGTTTGATTTATGGTTGATTTGGGGCAATAAAGAGGGAAAGAAAACACCGCATAAATACTAGTGCTAGCTATAAAATGATTCCCGAATGTGTATAAATAAGAACATGGAAACTTATCATCGAACACCTCTTTCTCTTTCTTTAACATTTTTGTTTTCTTTTTTTTTTTTTTTTTTTTTTTTTTTTTTTTTTTTTTTTTTTTTTTTTTTTTTTTTTGCCCTTGCTTTTAGGTACATTTACTTGCATATCTAGCGTAACAATGTCAAATCTCGTAGCCCAGCAACTTAACAGGAGTGCCAGGCGCCAATTGATTCGAGCGCAAAGCAGAAAAGAACGTAACGAGGAAAAAAAACAAATGAAGAATGCCCCAGATTCCCTTCGATTTAACTCCAAGAAATCTCGCAAGGTGGTGCCTTTTAGCCCTATCAAAAATGTCTTGATTGAAAAAGACACTGCCGCTGCGACCTCCTCTAAAAAGAATGTTGATTCAACAGAAATTATCGTTGTTGGCCAATGTGATATTGAAATCCCCTACGATATAACGCCTGACAATGCTTCGGAAAAAAATTCGTTTGAACAGCAGGGATATAAGGAGCATGTGAAGGAAAGTAGGAAGGAGGAGGAGAAGCAAACCACCGAGAAGCAAGAGCCGCTGTCGACTCATGAAGAACAGGAGGAGACATTCAAGGAGATTTCTTACTCATCAGATACCAATGAGGAGCATTACAATGCATCTGGCCTAGCAGCGGAATCCTCAAGGAATGATAAATCAGTTTCCACAATAAATCAGATCATCAATGATAAAACCACAAATGATACGGTTGCCACCACTGTCGCCGATCCCGCTCTTTTATCTTTTGATTCAATTGACAAGGGGATTGACGTCCAAACCCAAATTGATCACGTACCCATAACGACAGGACGCAATGAAACAACTTTAAATGATACAAACAAGGAGATCAAGGAGATCCAAAAGAATAAATATCAAGAGCAGCAGCAGGAGGAGAGAGCAGCGTTACAAAAAGATACAACACCTGTACCATCAACGACAACTTCAGCCTCTATTTCAGACAGGATATCTCCTTCCACATCTACATCTAGTATTAAGCGTAGATCCAGCTTAATTTCGCGTATATTTAAGCATAAGAATAGCAGTAAAAAGGTACTTGCATTCACTTGCCACTATTTTAATCTTCTAACTTGACAAATACGCGCGTAGGGCTTCCACACGATTCCAGAACCTTGTTTGGAAAACGAAGCAATCTCTGCCACCACTACCACCACCACGACCACCACCACTACCACCACCACTACCACCACTAACGAAAAAAAAAAGAAGCCTAAAGCTTGGAAAATTTGGAAAAAATTGTAATAAGAAGCATAAATGACACTGTTGACACGTACACATTGATCAACCAAAAGTATTTTACCAAGCTAATAATAAAAAACTCCTCTTCAAATCAAAAAGAACACATTTTCCCATTAGTCTAGAGCCTATTCTTTTACAAATATTTTGAATAATATCGATAAATCTCTCAAGTGCAGCCATTTAAAATTGAATAAACGATTTTTATCCTTGAATTAAATTGCATTTGGACGCGGGTTATTTGTGTGTTGATTTAAGAGGAAGTTAATTCTTTTATTCAGTTATTATAGCAACAGAAATATTGCATTTGCAAAATATGGACTGAAATCTGAACTATCCAATTCGACCATTTGTTAACACACCGCAAATTCCACCCAAAAAAAGAAGCACAGGCACAATAGCAAGAAAATAAAAACCAGGTACGACAATGCAGAAAAAAAAAAAAAGATCTAGTAAACTTTCCAGTTGCTATTACATGAAAACATTTACACGATTCCAAATATGCTTGTATTTGGAAGACTATTAGCAGGACTGCATGTTGAATATTTGATTATCAATCAATAGTATCCGTTAGCATTAGGTGTGTTTGTAGCTGCTGGGATCGCAGACACAGTGTAAAAAGAAAAAGTTTAAATAATGCGATTGTTGCTAACACGCAGTAGGTCCTTGGTTTTATCGTAAGAAGATTCAACCTCAAGACAATTATTGGCAGTTTCACCGATCCCATGGCCGATAAAGCATTTGTGGTTGACGGCTACACTCTCACTGCAAGATTTGATACCTAGTAGGTGTTATTAAATCGTGCACAACATGCAAGTTATTAATAAACAAAATATCCTATAATACAACAAGTGCCATTGGCATATTTTATTCTTGGTGAGGACGCTATAGACTCGTAATCTCTGGGTTCTATTTTAGATATATCTCCCTGCCAAAACCAGCAAGTGAATAGAAAACGTGAGAGGGTTAATGTTACTCTATACGATATTAAATATTACACAAGAAAACATTAGTACGGTACTTTGATTTCTCGATTCCATCAGCGGAAGTAAGGCCCACGGCCATCAGCAAAGTAAACACATTGCTGCAGCTGATGCTGATGAGTGCGACACTAACAACCGCTACGTTTCATCAGCCAAGTCAAAAAATCTTCACTGCATTTCAGTAAAGTTGAAAACGGAAAAGTGCACAAACTTGTACACAAATTAAGCTTTTATTCGCTTTTAGATGGACTGCTGGTAGCACAACCAAATGGTCGGCCGTAAACTATATTTACTCTAAGGATGCCGTTAGGATGTTAATTGAATAAACAGAAATATTAATTGACAGCCTTTACTCGTTTATTCTTTCGTCCTTCTTTTGCTCTTGATCTGCTTGATTCTTTTTCATTAAAAAAGCAGAAAATACACTCATTTCACTTGCAGTCTTTTTGACAGTTTACCATCGCTTGTGCTTTGTTTCCTCTCCTTAATCTCTTTTGACAAACAAAACAAACCAAACCAAACCCAAAAAAACTACTATCAAACCCCCACACATCTCTTCCTCCTCCTCCCCTTGAACCCCCTTAAAAAACAGAATTTATTATAACACGCAGAGTAAGGTTGTATATCAGCATCTTGTTGAAAGCTAAACATTTCGTTCTTTTTTCTTTCTCCTATTATCAAAAATAGTTTTCTTTATGTTGAATATATATATATAATATGGCTCTGAATAATCCAACAATCTCATCATCATCCTCCACCACCACCACCAACAACATCATGGCATCCAACACAACGGCGGTTCAGGTCGCCCTTCGAGTAAGGCCATTAACGCAGCAGGACAGGTCACAACCACGATTTTCGAATTCAACAGACTCAGATGTATTAAAAACATACGGAAATTCAGTTGCCATAGTGCCGCATCAAAAGACATTTCAATTTGACCACGTATTTGATGTGAATAGCACTCAAGAGCAAGTGTTTACGTCTGTTGCGTCTAATTTTGTCGACAGGTTCATCGACGGATACAATGTCACTATATTAGCCTATGTAAGTCTTGACAATCTTTTTGGTATGCAATTTATAAAGCTAATGGCTCAAATTTCAGGGACAAACTTCGTCTGGTAAAACCTACACAATGGGAACTGCCATTGATGACCATTCAGATCCAGATCAAGAAGGCATCATTCCTCGCGCCATGTCTGCATTATTTCAAAGGCTTGATGATATACAAAAGCAATCCGCCGCAAAAGCACACCAACCAGCAGCGCAAACTTCAACAAAACGTGCTCCTCCGTCTGGTCTTTCAACTTTTCCCCCTACTTCAGGTCTACGAGTCCCAAGAAGGTCGACTTCAACCGTAAAACTAAGACCCATCTCCATGATTACACCGCCTCGTCGCGGATCCAATTCATCGCTGAGAGCATCAAGTCCAACACCTTTGACTCCAAAATCGACCAGATACACTGTGCATGTGTCGTTTATTGAAATTTACAACGAGGAGTTGATTGATTTATTAAACCCTGCTCCTCCTCATGAGAGAACACCTGTCACTATACGAGAAGATACCAAAGGCCACATTATCTGGACCGGTTTAAAGGAGGTGCCTGTGGGAAGCACTGAAGATGTTCTTAGGTAATGATGCAATGCATTGCAGCTCTTTTTTTATATCTTATAAATTTAGTCTTGCTAACCTTACAATCACAAAAAGATTCCTCCAAATGGGTACAGAGAATCGTGCGACAGGATCAACAGACATGAATGCCAAATCATCGAGATCTCATGCTATTTTTTCCGTCACACTAAAACAAGAAAGATGGGTGCCATCCACAAACAAAGCATCACCTTCTGCATCACGCTCCACTGCCAGCAATACCAGCAGTAGCCTGAGTCATAGACACAGCACACTTAACGTCAAAGCCATGGCAGCCCAGATGGAAAAGAGAGCAGCGACACCTCCACTCCCAGACGACGAAGATGGCGAGTGGATGGTGTCCAACTCCAAATTCCACTTTGTCGATCTAGCAGGCTCAGAGCGATTGAAGCGAACTGCAGCGCAAGGTGATCGACGTAAAGAAGGTATCAATATCAATGCAGGCCTGCTTGCTTTGGGAAATGTCATTTCAGCCTTATCAGATCCTTCGTCTAAAAAATCAACACATGTGCCCTATCGAGACTCAAAACTTACTCGTCTCCTGCAAGATTCTTTGGGAGGAAATTCAACTACGCTGATGATTGCATGTGTCAGTCCTGCCGAGATCAATCTGACAGAAACCATCAATACAGTAAAGTACGCTTATCGTGCCAGAAGCATTCGAAATAAAACTGAAAAGAACGAAGCTGAAGAATGGATGACAAGCGACAATTTGGATCATTTGCGTCAAATCATTTCAAAGTTAAAAGCCGAAGTAAAAATGCTCAAAAGTGCACCTCATCATAGAAATTCACCGTCGCCCATGTCTTCGTCGGCAAGTGGATCACCAAAAGCACTTACAACCATGTTTGCTCAAGGCCACCACGGCATTATTTCTCCCTCCTCCTCATCCATGTCGGAGAGCGAGCCCCATCCGTCCATGTCGGCTACTACCAACATCACAATCCCTGATAGCACAACCTCACTGGAACTATGTGACACTCAGCATCATAGTAACCATAGCAACGATATAGCCATCATGGTGGCTGACCTGCGTAGGCAAATTGAAGAGCTTCAAAACGAGGTTACTGTCACCCGTGAGCGCAATTTACTTGTTGAAAAGGAGCTGCGCCAAAAATCAAGTACTAAAGATGAAGAATTTCAGCACCTGGTTGAGCCAGTCATTGAAGAGTATGAAAAATCCATCTCAGGCCTTGAATCTCAATTAGCTATGGCAAGAGCAGCTCTAAATCATTCTGAACAGGCACTTGACGAACAACAAACCAAAATTGCTAAATATGAGACTATGCAGGCAAATGAAGCACAGGCTTTGGAAGAGCTTAAAGCTCGTCTGGCTGTTACTCTTAGTCGTGAACAGTCCTCAGAAACTTACTGCTTGGAGCTCGAGTCTCAGCTGGAAAAATCTGTTCAAGACGGCCATAAAGATCAGCAAATACTGTCTGAATTGCGTGAAAAAATCATGAAGTTCAAAGAAATGGACGAGCATACCGAGCAGTATATTGGCGATCTGGAAGCAAGGCTATCAGCGTCTGAATTAGAGAAATCTAAACTGACAGAGAAGATTGTGGCCATGAGTGAGCCCATCGTAGATCAATCCCGATTGGAAGAAACCACTCAAGCCTTATCGAATCACAAGATTGAGCAGGAGTTACTTGAGAAACAACTTGTTGAATGCCAATCCAGATGTCAGGAGTTGGAGCAGGAGTTGACATTGATCAAGGAGCAACGACAACAGCAACACGAGAAAGTTGATCAAGCTACACAATCGGACGACTATGTCGACGAGAAAAAGCTCGCTGAAATTACACAGCTCTCTGCACTATTAACAGAGAAAGAATCGCAAGTTCTGACACTTGAATCACGATTGGACGAAATCAAAGCTATGAAAACAGAATTATCTAATTTACGGCAATCGCATCTAGAAGAAACTACACGGCTTGAAGAAAGCCTTGCCACTATGAAAACTGCTCATCAAGCACAACTATTGCAAGAGCAGCAACGCAGCCAGCAACTGCAAGATTCTCTGAACACGCTTACAGAGACGCATGCAAGTGAAATAGACCAGACTAAATCAAAGTATGCTGATCTTCAGCAAGAAATGCGTCAACAGGAGCTGGCTCTACAAACAACGTTGCGTGAACGCTTGGACGAGCTGGAGAAATTCAAATCTGATTTTAACGCTTTGCACCTTGTGGAAGAGAAGCAAGATGCCATCATCCAAGGCTTAGAAGCCAAGCTGCAAGAGATGGACCGCCTTGTTTCTTCACTGCAGAACCAATTAGAAGAGAGAAATCATACGATCCAGCTATTGGAAGCAGATAATGCAAACAAGACTGAATTTGCCGCTAATATGCAAAAGCAACTGGAAAGTGTTCTCAAAGACGTTTGCGGAATGGGTACAGAAAAGAAGCAACTAGAGCAGGTAATATCTTTTGTGGAAGGCACTTTGAGACTTCAAGATTCTAAATCTGAAAAGACAATGGAAACATTGAAAGATATTCAGCACCATTACAAAGCGCGTGAGGAAGAGATTGAAGAAAAACGACGAACAGTCAACCTGCTTGCTGCTGAAAAAGACGAATTATCTTTATCGCTAGAACAAACATCACGACGAGCCTCCCAAGGTGATGCCAAGGTCAAGGATCTTGAAGCTGAATTAAGTCAAACTCGTTTATCTCTAACTGAACACGCCAAGTTGGTCATGCAGCTGAAGCAAGAACGATCTCAAACAGAATTTGAATTACAACGTGTGCAAGCATTGGAAGCTCGTGTTCAAGAACTCGATGAGGAAATTGACCAGCACCAACGTGCCAAATCAGAAAAACAAAGAGAACTAGAACAATTGGAACATGCTGTACAAAAACAATTGGTCCAAAATGAAGGCTTGATTCGTACCATCGTAGATTTGGAGACTACCATCAAGGAACAGCGTGCATCGGCAACTGCTGAAGACTCGACCGGCATGGCGAGTAAAATAGCTGAGCTCGAGAGTAAATTAGCTGCTTTGCAAGAAGTCAGGAAACGTGAAGACGACGTCTGGAAAGCCCAAATGGAGAAGACCAAGGAAGAATTGTACCTAACTCGCAAAGAGAACCTGGAGTTCAAGCACAAGGTTGAGCAACTGGAAATCTCTTTGGCTCAAGTCAAGAAAGAAATCGAAACAGCCACCCCTGTGAACTGTAGCTTTGAGACAATCACTGTTGATGAAAGCGAAGATGAACAAGATACGAATCATACTGGGGACGCTGTGAGTTCAAACGATGGAAACTACCATCAAGACTTGCTAAACAAGATTTCGCAATTGGAAGACGATAACGCTCAATTATTGAAGCATAATGACAACTTGGAGTCCCAACTTGTGTTGCAGCGCGGTCAATTGACGCTTGAAACCAAGAATTTAGAATTGGAGCTGATGAAATTAACTGCTGCAAACGATCGTTTAGAAAAAGAGATGGAACAAGCGATACCTAGAAATGGCGGCAGTGGTGCTCACAACAGAGAATCATTGCAGTTCAGTTCTCCTCCTCAAACGCCTCGGATATCTTCTCCTCCCCCTCCCACAGCAAGTAACAGTACTGGAAGCATTATTCAATACAAGTTACAACGTGACATGTCTCAATCTAGTGTTGCCAAACTTTCCAAATCTGGCTCGTACAGATCTGTTTCTGCCATGTTAATTGATAGTAACAACATTGTCATTGATGAGGAAGCTTTAAAACGTCTCTCATCTCTATCTATGAAATCTGATGTTGCTCCTCGCCCTTCATCCTCGCTCCGTAGTAGTCGCACTCTTATTAGCTCTAACAACCTTCCGCCTCCCACTGCTCCACCATCTAATCCTCTTCCTCCTATTCCTACTCCATTACCTGCTCTTCCTTCTGCTCCTTCCTCACCTTCTCTTGGTGGTCGTGATTTGTTTGATGTCATTAGCGACCCAGGATCTCCATCAATGCACCCTATCAATGTGGGCGCCTCAAGACACTCTTCTCTTCACCGCCAAGACTCTGTTGTGTCTGCTAGTTTCAGTGAAATTATGAACTCTACAACGCCAGGCAACTTTACTGCTGAACAGTATGATAAACTCATCCGTTCCTTGCAACGCAAAGCTCAGTTCGCGGAAAACGACGTCAGGGCACACCAAGAGGTCATTACCAAGTTAGAAACACAGCTATCTCGATCAGAATCTTCTGTAAGGGAAGCTAAGAAACAATTGGACACCTTGAGCAGAGAGAGACAAGCTTACAATCTCGAAATTCAAAATTTACGTTCTCAAGTAACTCAAATACAAACACAACAACAGGCCTTGTCAGATGAATCTTTGACGGAACGTAAGGCTTTGGAAGAAAAGTTGGAGCAGCAAATGATGCTCAAGGAAAAGGCGGAGAAAGCTAGAAGAATTTTGGAGAATCGAATGGACGAGTTGATGAACAAGAAGAGTAAATTCATGTGCTTCTAGAGACTTCTTCTCCTTTCCTACCCTTTTTTTTTATACCATTTCCTTTTTTTGTACCCATGTTCTTTGTTCACTAACAGGTTTTTGCCGTTTATTCCGTTCTGTGATATCTTGATTTTTATTTTTTGCTTACTCGTTATTTTGTAATTTTTCCTCCAAAATTCCATAAAATTGTTCAATTTGAAAAAAAAAAAAAAAGATTTTCTGTTATTAAAATCAATTCTCAATTGTCCTAACCTTTGGCTTATGGGACAATTTCATAGCTCAAGTTTAAAAGTGACATCAATAGAATCAAAGGTTATTACATTTCATTATATACAGTGCATGTAACAGTTTAATCAACATTCTTAATTTTAACAACGTGGAGTTACAAGACTCGCAGCTAGAGCGGGTTCTCCCAGTTAATATCAATGCTACAATTAAAATCTATTAAATAAAGCAGACAGATATAAAGGGAGCATTGTAGGAATCTGCCCTAGCCATGTCCCACATTGTATAAAGTCATTGTTGACCTTTGCTTAGAAATTAATAGGTCTCATACTTCAGCATTTGCGTATTATCCGCTGTGATCAGGAATACATACATAGACAGATTTGATTACATCGTGATAATAGAGACTTCATCTGTGCAATGCAATGAAAAAATGTAATTTGTTAGCCAAAGCTGATAAACACTCAACCGTCAAGAAGAAGCTATGCGCATAAATGAACTTATTTATTCCCCAGAATAACAGATAGTATGTACAAGTGGTTATCAACATGTTTATTACTTTGTGCAAACATTTTACAAAATTGACACCCAAGTTGCAATCTGTAACTGTCAAAGACCCGGGTCTGATTAGCAATAATAATAACCAAATATAGTTTAATGCAAGTTTATTATAAATAATATTAAATAAGAGTTATAATAAAGAAAAGCTCAATGTTTATTTGAAGATCGACTTCTACTTTTAATATCTCAGGTACCGAGTTCTTCGAAAGACTACTTGTGTATCTTCAAATGTCACGTGCTTCCTTTTTTAATAAATTAATCATATTTACTTTACGGCAAACATCAAAAAGCACTTGGGGGGTTAGCTTAATTGGTAGAGCGTCAGATTCCAAATCTGAAGGTCAAGAGTTCAATTCTCTTACTCCTCATTTTTATGTTTTTGCATGGCAGGGAGTGTATGTAGCCTGCTGTGTTATGAATTTAACTTTTCTTTCTCAATTATTTTCGATCTTGTGCAGTTATTACGAATAAGGTATGGGCCACAACGCTTTTCAGCACGAATTTATATTTTTACTCCATTCTTAGAAGGCTGGTCCAGCCGAACTTTTTTTTGTATTATTCTACAAGGTATCTAAGTTACATACACCTCTGATCATATTTGATTCAGAAGGTTGTATATAGACGTCTAAGAAGGGAAGTATGCTTATTGGAATAAGGCACAAGCTTCAAGTTTTCAAGATGTTGGACGCCTTATAAAAAGTGAACTACCTTTGGCTTGGCTTTGGATCATTTTCAGCTGAATAAAAGTCGGAGACGTTATCCCAACATGCAACCATCAAAAGGATATCGTATTACCGATCAAATACGTTTTGGGTGCAAGATCGACTTGATTTATCTCATCTAGAGTTTTCTCTTGGTCGTCTGAAATTTAATAACTTTCATTTGTCTCAATTCAAAATCTTTATTTTGCAATTGAAAACTGCATGTTGCATAAGTTCACCAATAATGAGTAACAGTTTTATACCAATTGAGTTTAATATTTTTTCTTGAACTAATATCCCTTGAATCTCGGATCAGTCAAATAAGAAAGACGAACAACGTCTAAACGGTACATTTCTAATTTAAATAGATATAGAAAAGGCAAATTTTATTTTATTTCATTGCGCTGCTATCCTCCCAAGCATTTGTCCTAATGATAATTATTGCGTGCAAACCACACTTAAGCTGCATCCTCAAAGTGCATAAAATACGAATAATACTGTAGCGCCTTTTTTTAATTAATTGCTATTATACCAATAGACGATGGTTAACTTGATGTACATGACTTTAAAAGCATTGGGAACGCATTTATAAGATATTATCAAGCGAGATGTCAAATCAGGTTTGACTTGACACTATACATGTTAAACAAACCGTGGCTTTCTAGTAGTGACCTTTTTTCCTAACAGTATTGCAACAAGTCGAGAAAAAAAGAGGATGGAACATCATCTTTCATTCTGCAAATAACAAATGTCTGCCACCTATACAGTAGCCGATTTGAAGCCAAGGATCCTGGAAAATATTGATAGACTTGAATATCCAGCTGCATATGTATTTTGCCAAAAGGCATTGGAGCTCGAGCCTCGCAACGCAGAGCTATTAGAGATTACTGGCCAAATTGAGCTTGAACTTGAGCAGTTTGAGTTGGCCAGAAAGGTAAAGAAAGCAGCAAATCTCAGCCGAAAAAGAAAACAATTGCAAAAGAGCTAACCTCTAATTTAGCACATGCTGAAATCTATCGAACTTGAACCTAATGCTAGCTATAGTAAATATATGTATTTGGGTCAGCTATCTGTAGAAAAAGAAGCCATTACTGCATTTCAAAACGGAGTGGATTTGATGGTTGTTGAAAGAAACAGTTTAGCAGCAGATTCAGAGGAAGCAAAGATGCTTGCATCCAAGATCTCTAGTGCTCTGTGTTCCATGACTGAAATTTACTTGACCGATTGTTGTTCTGAACCTGAAGCCGAAAAAAAGTGTGAAGAATATCTGAATCAAGCGCTGCAAGTTGATTCAGAGCATGTGGAATCATATCAATTATTAGCATCTGTAAGATTAAGCCAAGAGCGTAACGAAGAGGCAGTATCTGCTTTAAATAAATCCATGGAATTATGGATTCACAAAGAAGCTGGAGATGCTACTATACCCATTTATGACACAAGACTCTCACTGGTTAAGTTACTACTTGAAGTGGGTATGTTTGAACATGCTTTTACAGTTCTGGAGAGTTTACAAAAGGAGAATGATGAGGTTGTGGATTTATGGTATCTTTATGGCTGGAGCTATTACTGTTTGGGTGATGATGAAGAGAGAACACAAGAGGAAAAAAAGGCTTTGTGGGCAGAGGCAAGGGATTGTTTCCAAACTGCTGTCAAGGTTCGTCGTATTGCATGGCTCTTTTTTTTTTTTTTGTAAACACAACTAATAGCAATATATTTGACAGGTGTATACGATTGTTGGATCTGATGATGATGCTATGATTGATCATTCAAAAGAACTTATTCATAATATTAATCAAGTTGTGCCAGAAAGCGTTGAAGAACCCGAAGAGGAGGAGATTGATGATGATTTTGAAATTGAATCCGAAGATGAAGATGAAGATGCCATGGAAGAGTAAAATATACATAATACGCAATAGAATAACTACACTGACAACGAGATTTACAATAAATTTTTGAATATATTAAAAATCGACAGCTACAGTGCATGCGTGTATATATATAAAACAGACATGTAACATTCTAAAGACCCTTTTAATAGAAAACTCCTGTCAGGGATGGTGCAAAATAAAGGGGATAGTTTTACTCACGTAGCATAACAATGGAATACAGGTGAGACAGTGGAAGAAAAACCATGTGTTTTCCGTCCTCGATAAGTATCCCGCATTGTAAAATGGTTTTGCATAAGATTTGATGAAAACCCGTATCATTATCTCGAACATATGCTTTAATAAGTCCAAGAATGATGGGATAAGTTAAACATTTTGATCTTGAACAGAAAGAAGAAGATAATATGAGACAAAGTAACGGGATAAAGCTTTTCATAATTACATTCCTAAAAAGCTTACTTTCTACGTGAACAACTTCAAACATATAGTAACAGACGATCAAGGGGAAATGAAGCCACAAACACACAATAAATGAATCCCTTGGATTTATCACAATAATAGGCCCCTCTTTTCTCTCATCAGCCTCCTGGTCCTGAACAAAAAAGGGTGGAAATTGTAATTTGATGTAAAATTAGGGTTTATTTGCTGTTTTCTTGCGTGGATAATGCTGTCAAATTATCCATGTATATATAGAATTTTTGATTCATCATTCACATATATTTTTATACATTTACCTATATACAGAAATTAACTTTTTATATCATAATAAGCATCATCATCTTTGATCCCTTTAAAAAAAAGTATATAAAACGCATCGATACATTACTTCTTTTTGTTTATCCTTTACTCTATATATATTTAACAAAATGAAGAGTAAGCTAAAAGTATGCCAACATAACATGCAATATACTAACATATATCTCTTAGTCGCTGATATGCTTAACCCAACTGCCATTGGCCAACTCTCTTCTCCACCATTGTCACCTCAACAAGAAGAGTATCATACTTCCATGGTAAAGCGTGGTAGTACAAGCAGTACAAGCAGTTCAGAGTCTAGCTTAGGAACTGTCACCGGAAAGCCAAGAAGCAGATTCTCAGATACCGAAGACGCTATCATTTGTGAAGGTGTAAAGAGAGGGCTTACTTGGGGCCAAATTTCAGGTCAATTGCCACATCGCAAACGTGCTACTTGCTTTAACAGATATCGCACACTTCAAGGCATTCGCAAATCTCGCAAAAGATCCATGCAGGACATGAGCTCACCTCCAATTACACCACCAAACTCTTCATCTTGGCTGCCAAATACACCCCCCATCAAGCAAGAATACCATTATCATCGCCATCCTCAACATCATCATAGTTCATATAATCAGTTCTACCATAATAATCAGTTACCTGCTCTAGTCGCACCATTGCCAACGAGGTTACCGCTACCATTTCCTTATGCAGACCATATTCATTAAGCGAATTTCTCTCTTTTTTTTTCTTCATTTCTTATGATTCATATGCCCATTTAACACCATCAAAATCATCAAACTCATCAAACTCATCAAACTCATCAAACTAATCAAAATCATCAAACTCATCAAACTCATAATTATCATTTACATTAGCATTTAATCATATAAAAGGATCTCTATATCCTTAAGCTTCTTTTTTCACATCAAACCATTTCCCCTTTAAACTTTTTGTTTTTTCAACCCCCTTCCATCTCCTTTCATTCCACCTTGTAGATATCTCTTTTCTTCATAACCATCATAATCCCCTTTTTATGCCTAATAAAAAAGAATTCATATCACTTGCAAGATGTTGTTGGTTTGCATTTCAACATGGCTATATTTACATTTTACTACTATTATTGTAAAAGAGAAAGGGGAGGGGGATACGCTTTACACTTTATTTCAGATGCATTATTTAATCTTGCTTGGGAAGTGATTGAGCCATGATAATTCCACCGTCAACCATGTTGCCGCTTTGATAAACGCAGACAACAACACTAGCAGTAATGACAACCAAGAGGACACTTGTCCAAAACAACAATTGGAAGTCTCCAACAGCATCAACGTACTGACATGACTCTCCAATGTAAGAAGATTTACAGGCACAGGTATAGCAGTTCTCCTGAATTATAGCGCACTGACCATTACCGCTGCAATTAGAGGTGCCGTTTTTGCAAGCATCAGATGTCTTGTAGCATGTTTCGTCAGCAAGTAGTGCGCGTTTGTGCTTATTGGTGCTGGATAAAGGAGTCATGATAAATGCAGATACACCACGGGAATGTGATTGTTGGAAGTTTGGTATAACAATCTTTTTAAAAAGATCTTTGATAATAAGTTGAGCTTCCTTGTATTGAGGTGATTCAAACCCATATTCTTGACCCATCAATTCTAAGCTATCTATTTCAATGATACGGATTTCATCTTGTTTCTTTTGAGACAAGTCTTTTACGACTTCAATTTCAGTGATAAACTTTTTATCAGCCTATTTTAGAAGTATAAGTATGAAACAGTGTTAATAAAATGCACAAATCTGTGTGTTACATATACAACAAACCTCATTTTTCATGTTGAATAAGTCGGTATTGAACCCAGAGAAATCAAACTTGAACTCGTCGTACATTTGCTCATCCTGGGTAATTTTTAAAATGACATTTGAACCCACTTTGATGACAGCCTATGTGTACAACAGAAGAAGAAGAAGAAAAAAAAAAGGCAAAGCAAAGACAAGGGGAAGGAACGCGTTTCATGTTAGAGTCAACGAGATTGTATAAATTGAAGCAAAACTTTACCTCTCGTTCTTTATACATAGCAACAGTAAGAGCCTCGTTGTTCCTAACCATTTCGTCAACGTTGGATTCAATCATAGAAACATAATTCTCAGGTTCATCATCAGAAACATAAAAGGATGCATCAAACATGTCTGTTGTCCAATAAACACATCAGTAGCCTCATAAAAGCAAAAAAGGTTCATGACATTTACCTGACTTGACACCAGAAACAATGACAATCATGTTACCGTCTACCTTCTTTTCGAATAGGCTTGAAGATTTAGGCAATAAAGAAGCAATTTCTTCGGTATCTTTCAAAGAATCCATGCTGTTTTCATTTTGAAAGCGTAAAGCAGGATGTTCAGAGGCAGTATCCATCATATGAGAATAAAACATGGAGAAGGCGTTTAATGAGATTTCAGGTGTTGAACTGAGAGTATTTTCAGTATTAGACACCAAATAAACAGTAGAACGAGCTACAGATTGTATTAGTCATGTCGCTTCAATACCAAATTCTATAACCAGGAAATTACCGAAAACACTGGTCAATACAGACGCGATCACCGTTGTTAAGGATAATAACTTCATTTTAAGGGGTGGATATTGTAGAAACAGCAAAAAGAAGATGCCTTTTAACGTAAAACCGTTTTATGAAGCTTTTGGATAACCGAACATGCAAAAAAGTGACGTGTGTGTTTGACACTCTTGGAAGAGACATGAAGATGCATTGAGATACTGACAGTAAGCTTATATCAAGAAATACATTACAAAGTAGACCGATATAAGATTTTATTATAATTACAGCTATTAACTATTCTACAGGATAGGATTAACCTTGGATGAGCGCTGATGAAAGAAACCACTAAACAATTTCTTCATCTTGCTATTATGCTGTTGGATTGATGTGGCCGTTATGGTATAACCGTTAGCATTATCTAATACTTTGCTAGGGCGCTTTTCTTCAATAATGGTGCTATAACACAATTCGCACGCCAGTTCATGATCTCGAACTACTCTCGGCCAACCTGTCTGAGATGTTTGGCACATGTCGCAATCAAAAGTGATCTCTAACACGTTTGGGTTCCAGCGGGTATCGCCATACAACTCTCGATCACCATACTCAAAACATGCCAGTTTGAATGTCTTTGTCCACACATGATGTACATCCAGAAAACTATTGCTCGTCTTTTTCTTGCTAGGCTGGTTTTCCAGATCAGACAAATAAATTGCAGATTCTAAAACGACCTGGGCCTGATAACTGTCAAACCCTGTCCAAAACTCACAACCTTGTTTTAAGTAGGCCAGCTGCTGTGTCGATGTCATGATCGTATCTACAGAACCTCTTCTTTGAGTGCATAATTGATCCTGCTCGCTATACTGGGCTGATACCGTTCTGGACATAAGCTTAAGATGTGCTCGACATTTCTCTAGCGCTTCCCGTTTCTCGGAGACTTGTTGCTCGGCTTCAGCATTGCTGTCTCTTGCTTTTAAGTAGCGCTTTTTCGATTGCAGTGAAAGGAGTGGCACTGACACTACAGCATGATATTGTTGTTCACTGCGAATCTTTTTCTCTCGACATTTCTCAGCAATAGACCTTGCAAATTGCAATTCATGTTCCAAATGCATCTGTTTTTTTTCTAATTCTTTTTGCTGATGGCTGATCTTTTGTAACCCTTGATCCAATTCTTGACCTCGACCATCTAAATGGTGAATTAGCTGTTCCAGAGAATTTTTTTTTCGGTCGTACTGCCGTGAAATAATGTCGACAGTAGTCAGGTAATTGTGAATCATACTACGTCGCTGTTGTACTTGGTCAATGACCTGCTGTAATAGTTTCTTTTGAATAATCAGATGCTTTTTGACACATCCATATTTTACGATTTCTTCTGCCTTTTCGATATTGACAACCATTGATGTGGGCTAGATAAACAAAACAAAAAAGAGATGCTGGCGGAACATTTATATACAAATTTTTACAGTGCTGCTCCCTTTTTGCTGTTGCTGCCAAAAGTTTATATAATTCAGTTGAAAACCCAATCCCGAGATAAATCCATCAAATTTAAGGTATTTGCGTCACACAAGGAGAGTACATACATTGCTACTATGGTTACCACAGTAAGCCTTCTCCGATATTTGTTTTCAATAATGTACATGAATCTGGTGCCTCTTTTTCTTCTTTGCTTAGGAAAAAAATGTGTTATTCTGCTTTTTTTTACGGTTCTTTGATGTCAAATGTTGTACTTTCTAGAGGTAAGAAAAAAAATAAGTGGGTATTTTAGATCATGGCATGCTAAATCCAAGTATAAAGTATTATGTGGTGCAACTGCTACTGAGCATGACAAAACACTTAAATTGAACTCGATACAATTAAGATCTGCCTTATTGAAGGTAATTCACATTTTTTAAGATCATAGTCGGACTCCTTAGGTAATAATTTTACAGGGGCATAAACGATTTTCGCTAAATGGAGAAGATTATCCTGCCGTAATTTATACTGGAGAGGACCAAGACAGTGTAATAGGTATACTTTGCCAAGGACTTGAGTTAAAAGATATTAATGCGCTGGATTGTTTTGAAGGAGAGGTATTAGACTTTTTTTTTGAAAAGAAAAAAAAAAAGACAAATTGATATATTAATCAGAGCAATAGGATTACAAGCGTGTTGCTATTCAAGTAATCGATGGCGATAAGTTGTGTAATACAGAGGTTTATCTTTGGATTGGTGATAAGAAACTACTATCCGAAGAAGAATGGAGCATTGATTGTTTTAAAAGTTCAGGAAAAGAGCAAAAATGGCTTGATGAGCGTTGCGAGTTTTATGAGGTTGATAGTCTCCATATTACGAAAGATAGCCAAACCTGCTAAATCAAGTCAGTAAAAATGGAATATAGACCCCTTTTATATCCACCCAACTGTCAGTAAACCTCAATTTTGCGATTATAAGTGATCTAATATAAGGGCTTAACTAATACAGACGTGATTTCAGCGTCGAATTATTACAGAGACAACAGTTGTAGGTTGCGTTGAATTCAATATATTTTATCTGTTCGATCAAGCAAATTGTAATTGTTTTTAATAAAAGCAAGCATAATATGAGGAGATAAAACTTACAAATTAATAAGTCAATATATCACATCAATAACTACACATGGTGTCTTGATCACAACAGTAGCTCTAGTAGTTCTACCAAAAAGCAACTTGTTTCGACAGCCATTTTTTATTTTATTTTCTTGCCCTTGGCTACAGGGCAAGACGGGCCATCCAAATAATAGTGAAACTCTTATCACGTTATTCTTACTTTTCTTGCTCAGAAACAAAAACCGTTCAATATATATTCGCTAGTTTTATTAATAAATTGTGTATGCTTCATTACATACATCTTTTACTGCTTTAAAATTCATTGAAATTTGCCAAAAACATAAACGAAAAAATAAAGCTCATATCATCCTTCAAGTCAAAATACTTGAAAGTTTGCTAGAAGTGACCTCTTGAATAAAATTTTGTGTGAATTGAGAAAATCGACCCTTAACTCGCTCAATTCATCAAGCTGTATGGTACATTCATTTGAATTACTAATAACTGACGAGCGAATATATGCTCAACAAGTTGAATATATGGTCTGCTTGCAGAATTTGGAGGCAACTTCTAGTTAAAATTTGGTCCTAAGTTTTTGTGTTTAAAGAAGCATTAGTGGTAGAACTGAAGGTGTAGTGTTCTTGAAGCAGACTATCCTATGGTTGCATTTGTTGTGCCAGAAAGGCCTGAGATTAAGCAATTGCTTGATTGGTGATTCTTTGGACGATAATAAGGAATAAGCCATTATAAAACAGGTGATTAACTTGGTATGTGATGCCAAGTTCAATATTGTTTAACCGTGCGTCACCATCCAAGTTTCAAAGGTCAAAATGTATTTGTGCACAATTGACAACTAGCATTTCATTAGAAGCAATTTAGGATGAAATTTTCTTATCTGATTTTATTCCAGATTATATTCTTTTATCCTCTGCACACAACAGCACAACCAATATAATGATATTTGATGTGATATTTTCCTTAATATTATTGTATCCGTCTTTTGTATTTGATCTCTTCAATGTTCTTATGTTCAGGTTTACAGAAAAATCCGACTTTTCATATCTTACATGCGTAGTATAAATTAATGTCACCCGAATGTTTGGAACTTTATGTTTGAAACGATACTTTAGTTTTATGCAAATATCTTTAATAAAAATGAGTACGTTTTATCTCTTTAGCAAGTTCAATGGATAATGTAGAAACGGAAAATTTTTTTTTTGAAAAAGAATGATATGAGAGTGTGAGAGAAATTATTTACAAAAGCTTGCTCTTGTTTCTGATAAAAGATTATTAACCACTGCAACTGACACAAACCTCTTCATTACAGACAACAGGCATTCTGTTTTGTAATTCACTCATATCTTTCTTGGCAGAAACTTCAGCCTTGATGGGCATATCTTTACTAACAGTTTCATTTTCTTCCTCGTATGTTTCAATGGCTTCTTGATCAACGGTAAACTTGATAGCATCAACAGCAGGACGAATACGAAGATAGTATTGGCCAGTTTTCAAACCTTTTTTCCAAGCGTAAAAGTGCATTGAAGTCAAACGACCCAAGTTGGGTTTACTGATGAATAAGTTCATGCTTTGACTTTGATCAATAAAGGCACCACGGTCAGCAGCCATGTCGATAATGGTACGTTGGGAAATCTCCCAAACGGTCTTATAAAGCTCTTTAAGATCAGAAGGAATTTCAACTACATTTTGGACAGAACCATTGTCATTCATAATCTTGTTCTTGACCTTATCATTCCAGATACCAAGCTCGACAAGATCCTTCATTAACCATTGATTAACAATTTGAAATTCACCAGACAATACACGGCGCATATAAATGTTCGATGTATAGGGTTCGAAACACTCATTGAAACCAAGAATCTGAGAGGTAGATGCGGTGGGCATAGGTGCTAAGAGAAGGGAATTACGAACGCCATACTTGGCAATGTCAGCCTTCAGGGTGTCCCAGTCCCATAAATCAGTAGGAGTAACATTCCACATTTCGTATTGCAGCTGACCCTTAGAAACAGGAGAGCCTTCATAAGAAGAATAAGGACCAAGCTTGGCAGCAAGTTCACAAGAGGCTTCCAAAGCAGCATGATAAATAGTCTCAAAAATTTGCAAGTTTAACTTTTTAGCTTGAGGAGATTCGAAAGGATATCTCATCAAGATGAAAGCATCAGCCAAGCCTTGGACGCCTAAACCAATGGGGCGATGGCGCATATTAGAGTTGTAAGCTTCTTGAACGGGGTAGAAATTAAGGTCGATAACTTTGTTCAGATTCTTGGTCAAGACCTTGGCAACTTGGTGAAGCTTCTTGAAATCATAAACGCCATTCTTAACATAGGAGGGCAAAGCAAGAGAGCCAAGATTACAAACAGCAACTTCATCAGGACTAGAGTACTCGACAATCTCAGTACACAAATTACTACATTTGATAGTGCCCAAGTTCTGTTGGTTGCTTTTACGGTTGCAAGCGTCCTTGTATAGTAAGAAGGGATTGCCAGTCTCGGTTTGAGCTTCCATGATGGCAAACCAAAGTTTTTGAGCAGGCATGGTTTCACGAGCAAGGCCTTGCTTTTCATATTTTTCAAAAAGGACTTCAAATTCATCACCCCAAACATCGCATAAACCGGGTGCTTCATTAGGACAGAAGAGGCACCATTGGCCATTTTGTTCAACACGTTTCATGAAAAGATCAGGGATCCACAGAGCGTAAAACATGTCTCTTGCTCTGATTTCATCACGACCAAAGTTCTTGCGAAGATCCAAGAACATAAATACGTCAGCATGCCAAGGCTCAAGGTAAATAGCAAAGGCACCAGGACGCTTGTTGCCACCTTGATCCACATAGCGAGCAGTACTGTTAAAGATCTTGAGCATGGGCAGCAAGCCATGAGCTTCACCATTCGATCCAGCAATATATGAATCAGAAGCACGGATATTGTGCACATTCAGCCCAATGCCACCGGCGCTCTTTGAAATTTTGGAACAGCGCTTGAGAGTCTCAAAGATGCCTTCAACAGAATCTTCCTTGGGAGTCAATAGGAAACAAGATGATAGTTGAGGACGAGGAGTACCAGCATTGAAAAGAGTAGGACTAGCATGGATAAAGTACTTTTGAGACATAAGATTATAGGATTCAATCGCAGCATCGATATCGTCCGGATGAATGCCAATGGCAACACGCATAATCAAATGTTGAGGTCTTTCAGCAACCTTGCCGTTAATACGAAGAAGATAAGAGCGCTCAAGAGTTCTAAAGCCAAAAAAGTTAAAGTTGAAATCACGATCATAGATAATCGCAGAGTTTAAGCGCTCAGCATTTTCCATGATGACCTTGTAAACATTTTCAGAGATCATGGGAGAGTGTGTGTCGTTTTTGGGATTGATATATGTGTACAAATCCTGGACAACTTCGGAAAAGGCCTTTCGAGTTTCCTTGTGTAAATTAGAGACGGCAATGCGAGCAGCAAGGATAGCATAATCAGGATGAGCAATGGTCATATAAGCGGCAGTTTCAGCAGCTAACGTATCAAGCATTACAGTAGTAATGCCTTGATAGACACCAGAAATAACTTTTTGAGTAACAGTGACAGGATCGACAAAATTGACATCCAAGCCGTAAGAGAGCTTGTTGATTCTTGCAGTAATCTATGAATTAGATGTTTAACGACTGCAGCTCTTTTTGTGGTAGCTTTAATGTGTATTTACCTTATCAAATGCAACCTTTTCTTTGCGACCGTCTGTACGCAGCAATGAAATATCATGTTAGTTTAATGGGATATAAATCCGAGTACAACTTACCTCTTTTAATAACATACATTGTGTATTTTTATGAAAAATCTGTTTCTAAAAAAAGAGAAAAGAAAATGTCTCTGCGCATTGAGAGCATTTAAATGGATCTCGAAATCGAATAACGTCAAGAAAAAACGCGTCCATATAATTAGCGTTTAACCAATTGCACATATATGTAAAAAGAATCGCGTCTAGCGCAAATAATGAGACGAGTCAGGGTCAATTCCGAAGGATTCAAGTATGATTATTTGCTTATCTTGCCTCGGTCTTGCTGACTGGGTCTATATGCGCTGGTTCACGAACAAATACAACGCTGAAATGCTAGATGACCGACTGACCAAATATGTCAACATAAAGTTTCTAACTAGCACCTTTTATCTTTTTCCCTTGTCCTGATCCTAAATTGACCTTTCTGCCACAAGTTTGTATTCTTTCATGTCTCTTTTTCTCCTTCTTCTAGAACGAACAGGTGAACCGAAACTAAAGCGAATCAGTCGATGGTTTTGAATCAATATCATTATAATCTTCTTTCGGCGCATGAATGACATGTTTCCTTGAATTGGTATTTTACTTCTTGTTCTTTTGCAATTATGAAGATAATCATAAATTTAGCGTTTCTCTTTTATTGTTTGCATTTAAATTTTACTGGCCATAAAAGTTTTATTTACAGTGAGCCTTTATCGTTGATATTAACCATGACAACGAGATTGATTTTTGTTGCAAACTATTTTGAGTTACAGAAAGAAACCCCTATTCACGTTAAATTTTTTGCTGTTTTCCAATTTTAGAGTCAAAGTAAAACAGAAAATATACATCAACATACGCGCAGCTGAAGGCTCATGCATCTGTCAAGCTAATTTAATGCATTGCGTAACTATACGCATTGACCCCCTCTCTTTTGGGACCCTCTCTTTTGGGATACACTATAATTATCTGTTCGCAATATACAACCATATTGTATAGCATAGTTTGACTACTTTATATACGGTTTATGTTCACATCTAAATAGAAGGCTTGATAAAATCACTAGACAAACGCTCTTTGGAATTTTGGAAATTGTAAATGACATTGCATTTTTAGCCAGAAAACGCCATCAAAAAATGATTGGACATTCAACACCTGCTATTGCCATCTCCTCAAAGTTTTATTGATGGTATCAATCAAGCAAGCTACCAATGCCGGCATCCCACAACTAGTTTCAATCAGTCGTTCCTTGGATACCATTACGGGATATTCAGGTACACAAGGAGAAAAAGCAGGAACAATGATTGCTGGTGGCGGTAGTTTTTTTTTTTTTTCTCTACAATGCAAAATGCCATTCCATCAAGCATAATTCAATGTCAAAGTATGATTCAATTTTTATGAAAGAGGCTCTTGCAGTAGCACAAGAAGCTTATGATAATCTGGAAGTACCTGTGGGATGTGTTTTTGTTCTTGACAATGAAGTCATCATTGGCAAAGGTCGTAATAAACCAAATGAAAGTTATAATGTACAGTCTTTAAAAGCAAATATCTGATATTTCTTGCTAACTAGATTGAACAGGCTACTCGACATGCAGAAATAGAAGCCATTGATGTTATTTTACAGAAGCATCACAAAGCAGTTTTCGAAAACGTAGATTTATATGTGACAGTAGAGCCATGTGTCATGTGTGCATCAGCATTGAGACAAATAGGTATTCGACATGTGTATTTTGGTTGTGGCAACGATAAATTTGGCGGCAATGGATCCGTTTTCAACATCAATTCAGAGTAAGATAACGAAATCAATATCTTGATAGTGTTATTTATTGAAAAATTTAGCACAAGATTAGATACAAGTCAGTCGAAGGGGTATTCATCTGACGGCGGCTACTTTTATGAGGAAGCTATTATAATGCTTAGAAAGTTTTATATTCGAGAAAATGAGCATGGTAAAATATGAACAGATTGCAATACTTTCTACTGCCAAATTGACATGTTATTAGCGCCTGTACCTAGGAAAAAGTCTAATAGAGTTCTTAAAACAAACGTAATGCCCAACATGAATAAATAGATGAAACTCTAGTATTTTATAGTTTCGCTTAGTAGACTTGAACATTAAAAACAGATAGCGTTTGGAAATCTCGCATGCTATGCTACACACAGAAGATGGCCTACATCACACGTAATCATCAATCAAATTTGATTTTCTTGAGGAAAAGTGATACTTTAGATGCTCATTAACGCCAAGATTAGCGAATCTACGTCATGTATGGCTCATTTGATGTGGATGTTCGAAAAAGATATGCAAATGGCCTAGGCATTCGAGTATGCAGCCTTCAGTTTGCTGGGCACCTGACCTGCTTCAACAAGTCAGCGCTTTGAAGCCTCTTAAAGGTTTCTGTACGTTTTTCCAAGCTGACTTTTTTTTTAATGTTCTAACGTCAAAATCACCGTTTTTCTCTTCTTTTTTTTTTGATAGATAAAATTGCTTTGAAGAACAATTAGGAACCATGGGACAAACGCTTTCAGAACCTATAGTTGAGAAATCGACTTACCAAGGAAAGAATAAAAGCCTGCTTTATGGCCTTTCGGCAATGCAAGGTTGGAGACTCTGTAAGTATACCAAAAGAAAATTTTTCATTGTTACTCTCCCAACTAGTTTCCTTATTTGTTTCTCTCACTTTTTTTTTCAGCCATGGAAGATGCGCATTGTGTTGAATTAGATGTGGGTGGTACGACAGCAAGTTTCTTTGGCGTTTATGATGGCCACGGAGGTAAGCAGGTTCGACTTTTTTTTTAAAAAAAAAGGAAATTGTAAATCAAATCTGGAGTTAGGCTCGACTGTTGCCCAGTATACAGGACAAACACTTCATCATCGTGTCATTGAATCGTCATATTTCAAAGAAAAGGAGTATACCAAGGCTTTGGTTGATGCTTATATGAAATTAGATGCGGAACTTTTAAAAGGTATATCTGGTACATTCAGTATCGTTTGTCTCTGACGACTGTCTAGATCAAAATTTTGCTTACGACCCCTCTGGATGCACAGCTGTTACAGCGTTAGTTACTCCTGATCAAAAATCTATTTTTGTGGTTAGTGAACGTTTTAATATATTTCTTTTTGTTATTTAATCTTAAAGGTAGGCTAATGCTGGCGATTCGAGATCTGTCATTAGTACAGCTGGTAAGAGTAAAGCTTTATCCTATGATCACAAGCCTATTGATCCCAAAGAAAGTAAACGCATTTGCAATGCTGGCGGTTTTGTTGAATTCAACCGTGTCAATGGCAAGTTTTTAAGGCAACATGCCAATCAATTTGACACTAATACAGAGTATAGGTAATCTTGCTTTGTCGCGTGCTATCGGCGATTTTGAATTTAAACAAGCATCCAACCTTCCCCCTGAGGAACAGGTAGTAACCTGCAACCCTGATATAATCGTACATACGATTAGAGACGAGGATGAGTTTTTTGTTTTAGCCTGTGATGGTATTTGGGATTGTATGACGAACCAACAAGTAGTCAGCTATGTGTATCAACATCTTGCCGAAAAGACAAAATTGCAAGATATTTGTGAGCAAATAATAGACCATTGTCTTGCACCAGATAGTAGTGGAGGAGGCATTGGATGTGACAACATGTCAATCATAATCGTTGCTATTTTAAATGGAAAGACAGAGGAACAGTGGTACGATTGGATGGCAGCCCGTGCTACTCCCAAGAAGGATGCTCTGGGTAATGATGTTGTATCCACAACTGATGATACCACCAAGGATAAAGAAACCAAACCGTAAAATATATATATAGTATGTATATAGTATGTTTTTTAATGATGTAATAAATCGAAAAGTTATGAGTAATTGTTTGCTGTTGCCTCTGTCCTTTTTTATTGAGTTTTTCAGTGACGATACTACTAACATTATTATTGTTGAGGAGAAACACAAAGAAAGACAACGGCTTTTAACGGTTCAAAAACGCAAAGTAGTGAGCGCCAGATTTATATAATACCCAGCTTTAGGATAGTTCACCATCTTACACCTTGCGCTTTTGGCAAACATCAAATTAGGTTAAAAAATCAACATGTGATGATTCAAGAGATCATTGCATAATTGACATTCAAACTTCAACTC
>MU619407.1:33660-53122 GCA_025201805.1 Parasitella parasitica | reverse complement strand
AGGATCTCAGATCAGTCCCAGGGTCTTACAGTAAATCATGGGTAGTCATGATTTACATTATGCAGCTAGACAGTAGAACCCTAGTGTAATAAATGTGTATATAATACATCGAGAGATGCATTATGAATAAAAGTGTAATTCTTTGGCAGATTTATTTTATTAGACTTTTGACATAACAATCACTTCCGAAAGCAATTCAAAATGATCTTGCAACAATCCATTGCTGCTCAGGATGATGTCGTCCACATCGCAGATTGCGGAATAGCATTTGTCAGTAGGAAACGACGATGACGCAGTAGATGTATTCAGATCTGCTAATAATGCTTGTAGGGTACGAACCACCACGGCTCCAACATGCCGAATACCATATGCGGCTTTACAATGTGTGTATTGCGTATTAGTAAACGGGCAAGTAAAGCTGACCTTGTGTGCCTGCGTGGAATCTAATAAAGCAAACGACATAAAACAGGCGTGCATATCTAAGCAAGAATGTATTGTTTTTGTACCAATATTTTGATGCATATAAGGAATTAAAGGTAATTACTGCTTATCATCTACTTCCAAGATAGCATTTAACTTACGCACATCGCAAACCACTCTGGGTTTAGACATACTGTAGTTACCATCAGCGCCTTTCTTCTTAACCACCAATAGAGGATGACTGAATCGAGTATGAATAGAATTACACCTTCATCAAGCCATATCTGAATTTGCTTAGCCACTACATCACGATAAGCTTCAGGTAACGGATACTGTGCACGCCAAGCCACACTACCAGGCGTCGTATCCAACTTGATAATTAAATCTGGCAAATTACATGCAGTATTCTTCATATCAATTTGTGAATTTTCTAATAACAAATTCGGTAGCTTCTGTAAGAAAGGGGCTTTTTCTTCATCAGTACTAAACGGATGGTCATTAGGTTTGATTGTTTCATAAATAGGATCTGGTAATCTAGGACCCGTTTAAAAGCCATGTTGACTTACCAACCCGTAAATGATGCCAATACCAAGCTTGGACAATATATCCATACCTAGTAAGACATGTACATTTTCTTCAGAATAAAATAAAAATACTTCAAATGAATGTTTTTTATTACATTTATTATATTCTAAAGCTAGATCTACCGTACCAATACGAGGCACAGTAGAAACTGATGAGAGTGATATGAATAACGATTATTTCCAAAGACAATTAAATAAAGAGACTACAAGCGATTATATCACGGAGAACGTAGGGTCTTTATTAAAGATTGAAAAGGAAGCCAGGATTGCTCTGGTCCTGGCTCCTAAAAGTCTTTATACAATTCTATTTGAATGTCAGTGTCAATATTGGAATTGAGATGAGATTCAACCTTCAATTAATAGGCGAAAACCGACAGAAACTTCGTGGGGTAATTGAACCACACTATCATTGTCAGCCACCGAGAGTATTTCCTCCTAAAAATTAGAAGAATTCGTCAGTAATGCAACTAAATGTAGCACCCGTATCAACCAAACCGAAGCAAACTACATTTTGAACCACAAGAGGTACACAAATAGAATTTGAACGCATGGAAGGTGGAGCATTGAATATAGCATCAAACTTACATTCTTGGGGAGCCATGTTTTGCAAGATATCTGGATCAGTTACAGATACCTGAGACATCTCATCCACCAAAGTTGCTTGTGCTCGATCACGTAGATCAGCAGCATTGTCAGCAGAATCAGAAACAGAGCCATCAGTGTTGTCTGAAATTTCAACATCAGCATCAACAGTAGCTTCTTTCAATAGAAACTTTAAAAACTACCGGAGTAGCAAAAGCAGAAGTTTTACTTTCAACAGGAGGCGAAGCAGCAGAAGCATTTTTCTTGGATTCAATGGCTGAATCAACCTTGGCAGCAAGCAAAGCAGCAGAAACGGCAGCATCAATGGCTCCTTTACGCTGTTTTTTAGACATGGTGCGTAGAACCTTGTTGGCACCTTTACCACCGCTTTGACCAGTACGAACACCAGTATTGCAACGGTGTCTCTTAAAGTGTTGCTGGTTGCAAGAAAAGCAAAGACCTTCGGCCACATGTTCGGCAAAAGTATTACCAAACTTACTTAGAGCTAAATAGCTCTTAAATTGGACAGGTTTAGCAGCGGCACCAGATGGACTAGCACTACCAACAGATGAACCTGGATAGTATTTCGACTTCTTAGATTCAGAAGATGCCGCGATAGCAACATCAGCATCCCGCTTTTTACCGCTGATTGTACGAGCAGCAAAAGCTATCCCACCGTTGTCAACAGCGAGATCGAGACGACGGGCCACGGAAGTAACATAATCCAAATCATAAAAAGAAGATTCGGGCTGGTGTTAAGAAGACTGGGGAATCTGGTGGTGTTAATTTGAACATTGCAGAAACGGGCGATCCATTCATAAAAGTATGAATATTTTTAAACGTCGTAACAAGAACGTATTTTCTTCCAGGTGATGTCTGTATTATTTAATTCCCATACTTCCATTTGCATCCATTGAAGTACGGAGATATTTTGCCAAGTTTCATTTCACTTGCTACATATACTTTGGAGAAAGACTTGCTTCTTTCTTGTTCAAGTTCGTTAGAAGATGGCTAGCTCCTGTACGGAACAGCTATATGACTACCCCCAGAGTCCTTCGTCACCATAGATAGCATACTTTTTATTAAGGGCAATGCTGTTGAAGTGGGGTAATAGTCTTTCATTTATTTGGATTTCGTTTAACATTCCTCGATCGTTGCGTCGTCCAACGTATGGTCCATACTGTACAAGCTAGTAGTAGCACCATCAGGTGTAGAGATTGCCTAAAAACTGTTGCAAAAGATGTGCTTCCAGTCGTTGTACATATTTTCCCACACTTTATTACCAGTGGATCAGCATATCTTCTGCATTGAGTATTGTCGATAAATCCAACGATATGTGAATAGTATGCTCCTCTTCAAAAATTTCTTTTTCAAATAGTTTACAGTTTTCTTTTGAGAATTGCCTTTTGATGCGTCAAATTCCCAACCGGAAGTCAAACTCAAGTAAACTCAATCCTAAACACATCAATATCTATCTATCTAGTCCAAGATTGAATGAGGATTTAAACTAGCGTATGTTTCGAAAGTATTTATAGCTATCTGACAGTGCCCCAGCAATAGGGCCTTGATCTAGGATAAGGGATGATTGGGTATGCCTTAAACCAATCTATATGAGCTTGGTGGAATCACCAGTAAGAGAAGAGCTCAGATGCGTATAAATAATAGAATATTTCTTCATAGTAAATTTGGTGGAAGAACATTCATCAGGAACAAAATGCCATAGGATATCATTACTCTGCACTGGGATAAAGATCAGCTATTCAATGGCACAGCTCATGTCTCTTTGCCATATCTAAATAAAGTCCTCCTATTCTATTACACATTTCTACTCATGCTCATTTTATGATGTACTATACTTGGCATAATACATTACCGCTAAAATTTGATCTATATCCTAAACATATCCTATTATTTCATAGTCTTCCTCTTGAGACGCTTCAAAATGCTTTGTAATATGGAGGGTGATCTGTTAATGCTAGCACAGCTTTATCTACAAAAATGAATTTCAATGTTACCTTATTTTGTAAGGCTGGTAGCTTCACATTAACAAAGAGCCTTCCCTTCATAATGTACAGCATTCAGATCGCTTAATTTGAACTTCATTTTCAGTTTTTTGTTTTTTTCTTATTTTCTCTGCACCAAGTTGTGAAGCTTTTGATATTCTAGTCATCGAAATAATCTGTATAACCAGATGCAATATGAAATAAATTATCTCTTGTAAATATTTGTATGGGAGTTTAGACAGCATGATTATGCGGATTGAAAGGAATAAACACTGCGTTCACAAACAGCACAACCTGAGCCAAAGAGTCTACATATATAAAAAAAAAAGTCAGACAAATTGATTTTTGTATATATGTAGTTGTGGCCCAAACTCACTCAATTATATGCATTCTTTTTTCTATGCGTTTCTTGAGAAGGAATTTGGAAATTGATTCTTCCCTGATTCGCTATATAACCATGAAGTTTAAACGGTAAAGTGTTGATTCTTATGTCCAAAACTAGAACCGAATCAGTAGAATCGACTAAATAGCAAATGTCTAATCACTAGTTTCCTCTATTCTCTTAATTGAACCCTTTACAATAAAAAATATAAACAGCTTGTTCACGACAAATGATCATGTTATCAAGTGAAAAGAAAATGGTACTTTTTGATCATGATCACTTTTTTCCTGAGCATTTTTCAGAGCATAGTTAGTATGATCATTTATTTTTTGCTTATGGCACTTTTTTATATCGAAATTTGACAGTTACAGGAATACAACATATTATTGAATCTGCAACGCAGCTTTTTTTTGGACAATTAGTTTTTCAAGTTGAGACGCTACCTCAGTTCAAACAAGTGGAGTTATATTTTAACAATGCATGATACTATTATTTCGATAATTGACTATACTGCTATTGCAAAGAAAAAAAGAAAGAAGCATATGTCAAACGCCACTGCATTCATAGTAGATTGTCTCAAATAATTATTTGCAATCAGGATTTACTGACAAGTAAAACCAACGTTGGGTTTTGAAACGCCGTCTCGGTGAAAGCAGACCAATAAATTAGCAACTACAGAGTTTTTGATTTTTCCTCCTTTCTTTCACTTTTAATACTATGAGCAGAGTTAATGCTAGACCTGTTGATGTGCCACGGGTCCGACGACGTGACCAACTTAAATCATTTGTATCTTCAAAGAGCCAAGCTCTTAAACAATACTATGCCACACAGTCTTCTCCCTCCTTATCGTCCTCCGTCATCGAAAGAAACGTGGTCGACAATGATTTAAAACGTAGCGATACACAAGAAATTGACGATATTTTGAAGGACTCTACTCCTGAAATTGTCCAGCCTCAGTGTATGCTATTCCCGACTTATGCTTGCCCATTCTACGAAAATAATCAAGAAATCAAATATAAAATTGTACTTGCTGGTTGGGCTTTTGCTAAACCTAGCTCCAGTCGCTTGGATCGTTGGTTATTAGGTACTTGATTATGATTGTTATTGCAATTGAATTTTGATCCTAACATTCTTTCCAGCGGCTGGTAGAACATATGGTGGGTTGACTAGAGACTCAGTCGAAGATAACCATTTCGCAACATTATTAAATCAATTCCGTTGTCAGACTATGCGAATGGTGGACATACAATTAACTTTACCAGGAATTATCGCACAAAAGATTATTGAGGACAACAAAGACCATATATCAATTGAAAGTCAAGAGAAAATTAGAGATTATGCTGCATCTGTCAACACAGGTCCAAGCGGTAGATTTCAAAAAGAAGTATTTTTAAGCTTGGACGAAGTTTTGGCTTTAAAAAAGAAACAAGATCATTTAATTGTCCAAGCCAGTTTCACCGAAAATGGTACTGATACAAGTTACATCAGTCTCACACATAATTAACTTTTTGCTTAATAGAACCTTCATTCCCTGGCTACATTGATATTGTTGAACAGTATGGCATCTCAATTATTTCTGATATTGATGATACAATCAAAGTTACAAATATTTTGGATGGTAAAGATGCCATCCTACAAAATACCTTTTTCAAAACAGCAATTGAAGTGCCACACATGAGCGAAGTATTTAGATCATGGATAAGCGAAGGTGCACATGTTCATTATGTATCGAACTCACCTTGGCAGGTTTATCCTGCTTTAAGCGAGTTCATCAGTAATAAACAATTTCCACAAGGAAGTATGCATCTCAGAGCGGTCAGTACTCAGGAACTCATTCGTGGCAAACCCGGTAAACATAAATTGGGAACGATCCCAGAAATTCTCCAAGATTTCCCTCACCGTAAATTTATTTTGGTTGGGGACTCTGGAGAAATCGATCCTGAAATATATCAAGAAATTTACAACAAGTATCCTGATCAAATTATAAAAATATTTATCCACGATGTAACTTCTCAGCGTGCCAAAGATGCAGATAAACTAGCTCAAGAAAAACCAGATCCATACTACAAAAGCTTGAGGAAATTTTTATCAAGGGAATCTTCGTTGTTGAGAAGAGGATCCACTTCACAACTGGCAATGGATGCTATGGCAGAGACAGAAATCCCAGAAGAACAACAACAAATATCTAATCCAAATATTTCACTGTTAACGAAATTGGAGCAATTTGAAGAACGTATGAAAAGAGTTTCAAGTGGTATGCGCGAGGGTGTTTTCACAGTATTTACATTGGCATCACAACTTATGTTGGATCCCGTTGTTGCAGAAGAGTTTTTAATGTCGAAAACAACAAATATGTCTATTTAGCTATTACTACTACTACTACTACTACTACTACTACTACTACTACTACTACTACTACTACTACCATACTACCATACTACTACCACTACCACTACTACTATGAATACTACTACTAATAATAAAAACGCTCCACCTCATACAGTTTGGGCACCTTTGATCATTGTCTTGCAAAATAATTTAAGTCGAAATGCATCCACTCCGTTTAAATAGTATCGAAAAAGTCGTTTGTCTTTGATAAACCCTAATCTTTCATATAATCCAAGTGCACCAAAATTTGTGAATTCTGTCTCCAGTACAACCTATCGAATCTAGTAAGTATATAACTTTTTGTATGTTTACTGCCTGTTACCTCGTCCGCATTCATATCTTTCATAGCATGGATAGCCATTTTTACTAGGCTGGACCCTATAGACATTTTACGATGTGATTTTGCTACTGCCAGCATGGCAATATACCCACGAAGTCTATCCCTGTGTCTATCCAGCTTACATATTATCACACCTACATATTTGTCTCCATCACTTGCCTGAACCGCTGTTAATATTATTGCTATAAAATTGAAAAAACAAAGTTACCAAAAAGCACAAGTTTGGCCAGTTGTGTATGAAATAACGATAAGTATAAACAGAGTAGGGCTCTGATAAATCGTTTTCAATCAACTGCATAATATCAGGTAGCTGTACTTCTGATTCATATTCACTGTATTTGATATTGTCGTTTGTGCTGGTCATAATGGATTGGATGCAGATGAAAATGTTCACTTCTTTGGTAGTTTTTACACAGGAATTATAATAGTGGTCACATAAACGGTATATTTCTTGAATCTCAAATCAGGGAAATTTGCACATTCATCGTTCTCTGTACAGCTAATCATCAGCATATCTCAAGCGCGATCAATGAGCACTAATAACAGCACTCTTCTCCAAGATCCAGGACAGGATTTGATTACGCATATGCGAAATGAACCACATGATGTGAATTCCACAGAGTGGAAACAATGGGAACTCGGTTAGCGATGACACATTAGTTGATTGAGCCTATATTAAACGCACGTATTTTTATAGAACGCCTAAGGTTGAAATGTGACAAGGACAGGAGAACTATAAGAGGCCTAAGAATCAGTAACGATCGAAATTTGGAAGAGTTGAAGACTAAGCTACAAGACGCAATAAACTCTCAAGAGAGGCTGAAAGAAATGGAAATTGCAGAGTACAAATTGAAACACGATCACAGCCTGAAAGAAAAGGACCTGAAATGCGAGCGTTTGATACAATCACTGGAAGTTTCTAGAAAAGTAGCTGCTTTCTATCAGTTAGAGCAAACAGAAAGTAAAGCAAACGAAGGCATGAAAGTTAGAATAGTTGAATTGGAGGATCAAGTAAAATGGATAGATAAAGAAATTCAAGGTAATGGATATTGATTAATGTATAGTTTTACTGCTGATTATGTATACAGAGCTCAGAATGCAAATTCGAATACAAGGTATAATTTTCAAAAAGTACTACGATAAATCAAATATGAGTTCACAGAATTTTGCTTAATCTAGAAAAGGAAAACCAAGACTTGAAAGGAAAAGTGGAGAGCCAAATAAACGAAATAAACGAATTAAAAGCAATGAATGAATGTAAGATCCCAAGTATTGGCAACATAATGTTCTACTTATTGATGAATGCAATAGCCCTGAAAAACGAAAAATCAGAATCTCTATTCAAATACCAAAAACCAAGTGAACAGTAAGTTCTTAAAACCCTTGACATTCTATATTCCCATTGATATCAAAATAACAGGACGAATTCAACTGCAAAACCAACTTGTAGGCCAAGAATCAATTCGAAAAAAAAACAAAATTTGGCACAGCGTTCCTTGAATACCATGTTTTATGAGCAAAAGCTTTCAACGTTTACTTCAGCACAAACACCAGCGAATGCATCTACTCATACATCTCCATTAACAAAGTCAACTATTGTGGCGTCCTTAAAAGATACAACACCGACAATAGCTGCAACTGCACAGCAAACTATGTATGGACACGAGACTTCTATTAATGCAATACCACAGAAAAGATCGCTATCAACTACATTATCGGACAAGACAAACCATATCGCGGAATCAGTTAAAAGTAAAAAAGGAAAAGGACTCGATGTGATTAAACATGAGCAAGTTGTAGCCCATGGTGTTCCTAAGGCCGAAGACATACCTCTTCTAAAAGCAACACCGACTACAATGATAATGAAGGATGCATGTTCAAGCAAAACGATACGAAAAGCATCATTAAATGTAACAAATCAAACATTGAACAGAAATTACCCTAAGCCTCAAGAAAAAGCATCTACAGCGACACACAATCCTCGTCATAGGGGTAATAGATCAAATATGGAAGGCGACACTTGCATATCATGCAATAGCGTAAATATTCAATGTGCCTTCTGACATTTATATATTAATCTCTGAAATGCAATGTAGTTCTATGGTAATGAAGTATTAGCCGCAAACATTCATGGAAATCAGCTACAAGTGACAGGACAAGATCGTATTCAACTAAATTCAAGGCATCGATATCATCGTACAGAGCGTGCCAGAACGCCACCGGGCTTTTGGGATTTGGACTTTGATACACCTGAAAAACCATGATTCGTTCTTTTCATTTATTTATTGCCTAAAATCCATTGGATTTGAAAAAAAAAAAAGGAAATCATAAAAATCTCATGGATTGCAAATGAATTTATCATTTTCGAAATGAAAACGATGATGCAGAGGAGGAGGCAGGGGATGTTGTCGTGATATTACTATTCATCCATGTTTCAAATTGTTTTCCAATCGCTTCAACTCGACCACTTTGCATCCAAACTGATTCTTCATCGTCATTTTGATCCTGTTGGTTTTGCTGTTGTTGTTTTAGTTGCTGTTGAACAAATCGATGAGGCGATGAAACAGACTTCGATCTCGGTTTAACAGGAAGTACTCTAGGTGGACGCAGCGGTAATTGTTGCTGACTACAAATATTTGAAGCAGGCGATCGACTAGGTTTGGGAGGCGGGATTTTTATTGAAGGGACTATACTACTGGTTGTCATGGCATTGGTATCTGACATTGTTTTTGCATGAAATATCTTTCTGGGTGTGTTGGTGGGCGGTAATGGAGATGTCGCAGCTCCATGCGGATCTGAAATAGACAAATTGCGAGGTTTTTGTGGTAATGGAGGCGGTATTTTTGTCTTTTTTACGCCTTCAAATATGTCACTGTAATGCTCAACCATGCAATGAAACAGTGCTCTTCCAATGTTTAATGTAGGAATAAATATTACTGCCAAGTTTGATATCGACATTCTATTTTCTGCTTCATGATCAGCAACATTCTTTAGGTGTTTACATAGAAATTGTAGCAAACAGAAGCTGTATATTGGTAGTTTCGACGTAATTGACCTCACAGTCTTTAACAATGCAGGTGAAATCGGCAGTAATTTACTTGTTTCCACCGTAGAAAGAGATGTTGTAACATTGATCGTATCCTCCATTGCTTTTTTATCCCCCTCATTCAACGATTTAATTGATTGTAAAAATTGTTGTGAATATTCATGATCCAACTCAGGTGGGATGATCGGTTCAGGTACTGAAAGCACGATTAGTAAATTATCTAATCCATTTCTTTTACACTAACGTTCTCTTAAATACATCTTTAACAGTGTTCCAACAGCATGAGTGTCAGGTTTTGTTACATCAAAATCAATATCGGACCCTATCGAATACATTAGCTGGGATGGATAACAACATGCAACACATCACGAGGATTACCATCATTAAAGGCTGATCGTAGTTTGTTGACAGTGATTGTACTTCCAGGAATCCTAATTTGAGTAATATTCAGCTAATTCTTGTTCATTTCTAATTAAAGCGAACCCTACCTATATAAACCAACTTCGTGGATACCTACATAAGCATGCACATAATCAGCATAGATAGTGATTGTTTGCTACGTTGCGTAACGATGCATACCAACATTGTCTAAATATTCCATACATCTTTTGAATACAGCAGGTATTGAATCATCTGGGTCAATTTTCGTTAATGCAACCGCCACTTCCAAAGGCATTCCAAATACTGCATTTTCAGAATGAAAATGAGATTGCCGAGAAGGTGAATTGCTAGTATTACAAGCATTTTCTTCTAAATTTCTGCTAAGTGTTCATCTAAACCATATTCATACGCATACACACCTGCTCTATCTTTTTTCCATCTATCCACGGCTTCTTTTCCTCGTCTTGACCATTCCATACCAGTTTCCTTTGCTTTATTCGAATACATAGCTCCACGCTGTTTCCACTCAGGTAGTTTTTCTTGCATAGTAGCATTTATCTCGGATGTCTTTTGCTCAACTTGAGAACGAGTCTTTTGTACAAGGTTTGTAAAAAATTGTTTCGAGTTGGATGTTGTCGTATTGTCACATGAATCTGCCGAAGAAGTCGAGAAAGCTGAAGACATACTAGAATCCGAATTTTCATCCGATAATGTTGAGTTGCGTCGCATTAATTTCAATGTATATAGATGAGGAAAAAACAAAAAATATGACCAAGAAGCAAAGCAATGATCAAACATGTTAATTTTTTTTGATTCAAAACTGACTTTGAATGAAACCTTGGTTACTCACCATTCTTACATGGTTTTATCGCACCCTGTTTGGGTTTCAGTACCTTCAACGCAATAGGTAACAACAAAAAGAAAAAATTTGAATATCTTTATTCTCAACGTAGTAATTTTTTGTTTCTGTTCTCCTCATTTTATGAAGATGTTGTTGTATACTATATCGTAATTCATATCTTTTGCAATCAGCCTCGACCAACAATAAAAGGCAGTGACTTGACGATTTAGAGTGAGCCTGGTTGCGAAAAAGAGGACCGGTGCACATCAGTTAGTCTCCTTTTTAAACCTTTTTTTTTTTCACAACACCATGGACTCTCAACAAATGGATAAATTGATCAGTAGCATACAAGAAGAATTCAAAAGATTGACCACTTTGCAAGACGAAATTGGTCTGGAATCGCACGATAAATGCGAGCTTAATGCCAAATTCTTTAAGTCTATTGAGAGATTTGCGAATGAAAAAGTTAACGAAGTTGAAAACGACAAGCAGCATATAATCCAAGAGGCAAAAAGATCACAAAGTTCTATATTATCATATAAAAGATTAATGGGCGAATATGCTTCTGATAAAGTTGTACTAAACCCCTCAATATCATTACAAGCAAATCTAGCCGATTTACAAAACGAGCTTGCAACGGTTAAAGAGGTTTGCTTTTTTATCGTTGAAAATATGCACCTTCTAACATCATCCTGGATATCATAGAAATACGACGAAAGACTCTCAGCAGTAAAAGGTAATGGCAAAATTTTCAAAGATCTCTTGAAAATAATCTAAACAATAGCATAGAATTATATCTGCAATTGCAGGAATTCAAACAAGCTATGGGAAATTTTGTAGATACAAGCATGCTAATGGTAAATGATATCGATGTGTCCACACTGGCAGTACATGCTCTTGAAGACGAGATCTTAAGATGTGAGGTCGAATACATAAGAAGAAAAGAAATCATCGACCATGGCGTAGAACAGGTTTCCAACTTGTTTGTTTTACTAGGAATACAGCCTGAAAGCGATCGAGACAGACTAATTCAACAATTCCATATCGAAAATGACCCTGATGAAAAAATGAATTTATGCAATATCCTTGTGTCCGAAGATTTCATGAAGTATATATCACAAAGAGCAAAAGAATTACAGGAGCAAAGACACGAAGTTGAGTGCCGCAAAGAAGAGATTGTTATGAGCCTCAAGCATCTTTGGAATCGATTGCATGTTAACCAGCAAGAATGCGACGTTTTCTTGATGGCAAATCGTGGCTTGACATCTAAAGATCTGGACAAAGTAAATTGTATGCATATGTGACCAATACAGATAGTCGCCAACATTTATATTTGTAGTTTGAAAACGAATTGGCCAAGCTGAATCAGTTGAAACAGGAGCGAATAGGGGACTTTATCCAGACAGCAAAAGAAGAACTTGCATCGCTATGGGATAGATTATATTTTAATGAAAAGCAGCGAGCTCAGTTTCAGCCAGATCAATGCGGCGATCATATAACTGATGTTGTACTTGAGGCCTATGAAAATGAAATATCAAGACTTCAATTGGAATTGGAAGATTCAAAATATATTCTGGAGCTCATTGAAAAGCACATGAAATTAAAAAAGGAGATCGACGAGTTTGAAGCAACTACGAGCGACCCAAACCGACTATTTGGGAAAGGTAATCGTGATCCTGGCCGTTTACTTCGCGAAGAAAGATTTAGGAAGCGTATTTCAAGAGAATTGCCTAAAGTAACCAAGGAACTTGAAGGTGCATTATTGGAATATGAAGCACTGAAAAGCCACTCTTTTTTGGTATACGGCAAACCCTATTTTGATGTTATCTATGGAGACTCTGATCAACAATCTGAATCAACTGCTGTAGAAAGGGTACTTGCCAATCCGAATTTTGGGATAGCTTATGTTAGTCTAACATTGAATTTTCATAGCCAAAGACCCCTCATAGAGAGCGGAATCAGCAAAGCCAACCATATGCATTACCAAGAACACCACGGCGTACTGAACCACCATCAACGCTTCGGAAACCAATGACAAGCCCAAGACCAAACAAAACAAAGCGAATCATGTTCAACACACCACAACTTCACCGAGCAAAAAGTTATAATTTGGCAACAACAACTGTTGACACAAGGATTGATACATCGGCTAGTATTTTACATAGTATTCGCGCAAGAAATACTGGATATCGGGAGCAAAAGCCAATTAAAAGAGGCCATATATTTGATGATGAAGATGACGACGGCTCAGAAGACGAAAGGCAGGTACAAAATGAAAATAAAGCGCCTAATTTACTGGTAAATTTAATTATGATTTTTTTTGGGTCATTTCTGATGCTATTCACGTAGAAATCTCATTCAGTCAAAAGACAAAAACAACATCCAGCAAATATCATTGAGTCTCAGTCTGAAAGCGATGAGCATATCGGTCTTGATTTAGGAATATTTGATGACGGACCTGACTTGAGTGATATGTCAGAAATAGACGCTTGATTACATTAACTGAACTATATATCTAATTTTTATTGTTATTACTCAATAAATCAAACCAAGGCTAATCAAGCGTTATGAACAAAAAAACGCCAGTAAAAGTAACCAAGGAAGAAAACAACTGGAATAATGATACGCAAAGGGCTAATTTGACGGGATGGTTTGAATATTCTCACTCAGTTATGCGCGCTGTATAACACTTACTTTCCTTTCTGTTCATTGGTGGTATAACTTGCACCTGGTGGCTCAATCCTAATTGGTGTCGACTAGCAAAAAACATATCAATACATTTGTAATATAAAAGCAATGGAATCACTTACCTCAGGATCCACTTTACCGACATGATATTTCTTGAGCATATCATGAGCATCAGGAGAATGACCAACATCTTCAAATGCGTCAGAAGCATCCTTTGCACCCTCTTCAATTAAAATTTCGTCACCCCCGGGATGCTTCACAATTTGATAGAAATGAGTTCACGCGTATGATTTAGATGCCAAATATATCGAAAAAATTACCTCATCTAAAAATTTAGTAATATCATACACCTTTTTATCTATGATCATGTAAAGATCATCTCTGGTGTTATGCTTGGAAACCTCTTCATAAGTGAAAATTCGAGCAGACATGACTAAAAGACAGAATAAATAATGAATCCAAATAAATTGTAGCTCTAGTAACCTTTTTGGGGGTCCCCATTTTTGAGATGCTCTAAACCCAGTCCTTCTATGATAGTTCTTTGAGCTTCACAGTCCCCCCCCTCTGTCTTTGTTTGCTTTCATTAATACCACCACGATCCGAAATCAACTCGTTTTTCTCATTTGTATTTTAATTTTTTGTTCAGTTTTTCATAAATCTGGCCCATTCTTTAAAAATGACTAGAGAAAAGATCATTAATTTTAAACTGGATGCTCAAACTATTGAAAAGTTGGCTAAACAAAAGTCGCTCCACGTAGAATACAAGAAATCCGGTGTATTTGTAAGTAAAGTTGTCGTTGCCATAACAACGATATTAATATGTATGTAGGAACTTGTATTAAGCGATGCACGAATAAGGCTGGATGCAATGAAAGGTTCAGCATCACCAAAGGCTGATGCAACCTACTATAATAATAATTCGAGTACGCTTCACTTCATTGGCGATTCTATACTTGCCACACCTACCATTAAAAAAATAGAGGAAAAGAAGCGTACTAAAGAATCTGTTGAACAAAGAGACAAGGTTGCCAGAAGAATCGAACTGCTAGATATACCCAGCACAACCGATAATTCATCACCATCGCCATCGAGCAAAACAGCCAAAACCACTGCCAGCTTAAAAAAGTCTAGCTCAGCTAAAAGGTCAAAATCCAATGGCAACAGCAATATACCAACACCTTCTTCATCATCAAGAGGCTCGAATGCACCACAAAAGACTTCTAAATCATCTAAATCATCTAAATCATTTGACCCACCCATGACAAGGACATCGTCTCCATCAGAAGAAAAATACTCTATGAAAACTCGAGTTGTTCAACGATTAGCTATACAACCATGGTCATTAATTGAGATCACCAAATCATTGAATCGATCGCAATTAGAACGATGCGAGCAATTAGAAGTGAAGCATATTTTAGACATGGTAGAGAATCAAACCAAAAACAATAATATAATGACACTATGCACTAACATCAGAATTTCTTATAGGTGGCCATTCCAATCAAAAAAGATGAACGTAAAAAGTTTTGTCTCAAGCCAAACCTCTACAAAGACATACAAATTTGGACTTGGCCATTCTACTCCAATACTGACAAACTAACTGCTGCTGATAATGCCAAAGAGGCCTATGACCTTTTACAGAGCCAAGGTTTCGAAATAGACCGATCCAACCTATACCATCCCGAATCGCCTTATAAACCACCTGTAACTACAAGCCCAATGCTTGTTAATGGCAAAAAAACACTTTCTCCCTTGAATAATCGCAAGCCAGTAGCACCACAGCAAGAAAAGGGCAAGGGAAGATCAACTCCTGTTGACCATGCTTCGCCTAGCACTCCATTATTACCATCAAAGCTTGCTTCTCCACAAAGGAGTAAGCCTATCACGCCAACACAGTTGTTAGTGCCAACGCCACCACCACAAGCTACAGCATCAGCGGCATCACATTTGAAGCCTTCCTCGGCTGGTAAGAAGTATGCATCTAAAACATTGCCCCCACAACAAAATAGTGGCAACACCAACACTCAAGAAAAGCTATCTCCGTCTACAAAGAGAAAAAGTGTGATGAATGATGATGGTAAGTTATTAACACTTTGATAAATTACTTGTCATTTAACATGCCATAGTAGACGTCCCAAGCCGTGATACATTAGTTATGCCTACACCACGCCCTAAAAAGAGAGTAAAGGAGTCAGTAGCAGCGATAGTTTCAACGCCTACTCCACCCAAGTCTGCCAAAATGTCCACAACATCGTCCTCATCTTCATCTGTCGCGCCCACTCCCACTCAGGCAGCTACAGTAGCATCATCACTGCATGAACCCACACCCAAGGAGCCAACCAGCATTAAACCTCTCAACATTAAAAATCAACACAAGTTCAGTGCGTATTGTTACAGTTACGTGAAGCAACAAAAAGACTACAACCGAATCAAACGATTCTTTATAGACAATTTCCCTCAATACATTAAGGTCTTGCAATCGACTGAGCCTCCCAAAGGAACCAAACGATCTTATTACGATTTGAACGCAGAATATCAAGACATGTTGAGAGCAAATTATTTAAAACAATGCGACGACGAGAAAGGATTTAAAGAAGCCCAAGACTTTCTTGTAGATTGTAACAATAAGCGTAGAAGATTAAATTATATGTGGAGCTCAATCAAACAAAGCATAGACGAGTATCATTATGCTATACCAAAAAGTTTATGCAAGTAACCCGCTGCTTTTCTTTCCCTTTTTTTTTTTTTTTTTTTTTTTTTTTTTTTTTTTTTTTTTTTTTTTTTTTTTTTTTTTTTTTTTTTTTCATTTCAAACTAAATTGTAAAAAGAGAAGAAAAACAATGTTTATCAGATTTTGGTTGTACGTGAACAAGCCAAATTGTTTTGAGCAAACTCATTAGCTTGTGTCGTGTACACAAGTGCCTTGATACGTGTTAACATCCAGTATGTGAATAAATTTTTTTATTAATCAAGCCAGGTCTTTACAACTGATCTCGTCTAGATTAAAAGGAGTTATATGTCCATATGATCTCTGTCTATCTTTCAACGTATTGCAAATTGCAAAATGTGTATTTACAACTGGAATATGTATGAGAGCTTTATTTACTATGTTAATTTTAAATCAATACACAATAGAGACATTATCATCTTTTGTAGAATTAGTAGATCGATAAGAAGGCGGATAGATCATGTCCTGGTAAGCAGGCGGAGGAGGTGTATAGTCTAAGCTTGAAGATCGAATAGACGCTTGTGGATGAATAGTAGGCGCCAGAAATGAGCTTGGTGGTATCCCTACGGTAGATGGATTATAGCTAGTATTGTCTATCGACGAAAGGACTCCATCGTCATTGTCTTCTGCCTCCTCGTCTATTATATGTCGTTGTAAACCTGTAATTTCATCTTGATCTTGTTCCATGTCTGCAACAGGTACGCTTGTTACTGTTGTTGTGGTCGCTGTTGTGATGGTGTTCTTTGGCCTTATTATCATCAAAAGCAAAACATATATCAGAAAGGGAATAACAAATAAAATGGTGATAGCCCAGTAGGGCGGCGTTCCTGTTAGGCTATAGACGATTGGTATAGTGATAGAGAGTGATATAAGAATTGTTATATATGCCAAATGAACCAGATATCTCCATTTATTATTTTTGTTGCTAATTGAAGATGATAATATCGACAAACCTGTGGTTTTCATTTTACGATGAATGCTGTTTGGAAGGTCATAAAAATGAAATCGAATGCTGATATGAATTTTTAACAGAAGATGATAGTTTTTAAGTTCTCTTGCTTCCCTTAATAAAAGAAACAGTAATAATAATAATAATAATAATAATAATAATATTAATAATAATAAAAAGGAAAACACATATTTACATGCTCCTCCTTATAAGCATTCTGCTTTATATGTAATTTTCCCCTATAAAACAATGAGTTTGTGAAACTCCTTAGTTTTGTGTAATCCTTTCATCGCCATGTATGAAATTTTTGAGGAAACAAATTCATTACATTTGTGTCCTTCAAGGCCTTCTTCCCTCATCTTGTTGTTCTGTTATTTCTTCTATTGACAGCGAAGTTTGATGTCTGGTATTTACAGGCCTGGCCCAATCTGCATTTAAAGGCAAATAAGAATTAAATATCGGCGAACTCACAATAGTTGAATTATTGACGGGCGACGAAGATAAATAAAGAGGTACCCAAATAGGTTGTGGATGTTGCTGTTGTGTTGATGAAGATGAAGATGAAGGGTGGTGATCAGAAAATGACATTCCACGTATTTGTGTGACAATAGCTTGCTCATATTTTGGCAGCGTAGGATCTTGACAATAATAAGGTAGACTACTATTACTGCTATTACTGCTGTTGCTACCATGTTGATGTATTGCTGAATATAGTACAAGATTATTTGATTGAAATGAAGGAGGTCTTGAGCTGGGTGTTGATTCTGTATCTTGTGTTAATGATGATGTTAATTGAGGCGCTTGTAAAGGCACAATAGCTGGTCTACAGAAGTTACAGAAGAAATACTTGTTGATCCACGGCCAGTATTTAGTTTTATAAAACACTATCCTTACTAGCCATATTGCCAGGAAAACGGAAACAATTGAAAACACTGAAACAAGCGCGATCGACGCAGGGCTCTTTGTTCTTGGATCAAATTGATTACGGTGAGGATTTATGTTGCCACTACTCATTGTGCCTGTAAATGGATGATGTATGCTTGTTGTTACTGAAATGTGTGTAATTGGAATGGGTATAGGTAGCGGAGATCCGTCGTTTGATGTGAGCTGACAAGAGTCGTTGCATGTCAAATTGTCCCAAATGTGCTGTTGCTTCAAATCGCCTTGTCTGTAAGGATAACAAGCAGTACTTGTATTACAATAATCTGAAACACATGATGCATGTAATGTATGAATACACAATGTGGGCATAATTGATATGGGTATCATCTTTTTATGTTTACCTCCATCGTCATTACTATCGGAATTATCACCAGAAATTTTCAAGCCGGATGACAAGCAGTAATTGTAAAAATCATAGCCGTACGGCTGATTTGTCACTGCACATGTGGATCCTTCGTTATCTCCTGTAGAATACGGTGTAGCTAATATACATGCACTTGGTAGACACATAGCACAAAATTTGCAAACTCCATTCAGACAGCCTTCCCCACTTATGAATGAGCAAACGCCACTTCCATCCTCTTGTTGTAATGCAATACTGGAGCAAAATATCAAATAGACGATTGCAAACCCTTTGAATGCTCTCATGCTAGAGAAAAAAGAAAGAGAGAAAAAGTAGTTGAGAACACAATCATTAGCACACACGCACACAACAGCAAGCTGCTTGTATGTACAACCTAGTTAATGCTAAATTTAGCTTATGTGTGTATACAATAGTTGCTATGTGAACAAAATAATGACGCAGAAAGTAGTGTTTAATAGAGGTATTCGATAAGGTATTCAATTATACACGATATTTCATATTTATAGTGATCTAGTAGCACCAGTTCAAGTAGATGTTGCAGCAAATTTCCTCAAGTTGGAGTTCTCGTTGACAAGTCTTTTGACTTCAGCTAAAAGTTCGTTTTGCATCTTTTTCATGTGTTCTAACTGTTGCACGGTGCGAGTCAGTAGTGCAGCCTTACTTAATTTCTTGTGGCTGCAGCCCGGCAAGTGGTTTCTTAGCTCTTCAAAGCCATCTTTGATTTGAGCACGTCTTTTTTGTTCTGATTGAATATGAACCTGACGGCGTAATTCATCACTGGATAAAATGTCGAAATACATTAATTGCCATGTTTACCAAGACTA
>MU619407.1:17657-33625 GCA_025201805.1 Parasitella parasitica | reverse complement strand
AAGCGCAACTTACTCGTCCTTGTCAATCCTTCTCTTTCTGTCATTACCACACTCTTGCTCTGTATCATTTTTATCTGTTACTGTTGTGATGCGCCTTCTTTTTCTACTCGTCTGTTGCGATGATGGATTGGAATACTCAAAGAATTCAGTCTGGTAAAACTCCATTGGAACAGCATTGGCCCGAGCAACTGTCTCTTTCACACGTTCTTCCGTTGATTTCGTATTTCTATCCACGAATTGCAACTGCTGCTGAGATGGCAAAGTAGGGAGAGGGGGTACAAGAGGATTGACCATCAAGGATGGTGTTGTTCCTTGTGGAACATGAATAGAGTGTTTGTTATTGTTGTTCATAGTTGGAGGAGTGAGAGGAGATTCATTTGAAGATGCAGTTGAGATTGGACTTGATCTAGTCGATTGTTGCTGTTGTTGAGGAGGGAAAGGAAGGCAATAGCGTAAAGAATGGTAATATTGCAATTGATGATGATTGTACATGCTGTAGTCACCATACACAACTGGAGGCTGATGTAAAATGGGTTGCTGATTCATTGAATCAGTGTTGATTAGATGTTGCTGCTGGTGTTGGTAGTACTCTGACATGTTGCAGAAAAAATTGTTATAAATGAGTGTAAGCTAGCGGGTGTAATTGGGAAAGGAAAGATCAAGAAAAGAAAGAAAGACTTATAGACATTGAAAAAAAATTGGAGTGGTTTTTGTACGCTTTCACAAATTTTTTATCCGATTGAAATTGAAAGGTCCCTGTCCCGATCCTTTGAAAAATACTATACCACTGAATACACTTTTAATCGTTGTGGTTTTGGCCCTCCTCACATCTTGTTTATATATTTAGTTTCACTCAAAAATAACTTTTTTTTTGTCAGTCGGTTCCTGACAATGAAAACTCCTTAATTTGTTTTGTATTACAGTGATATTTTGCCATGTCAGTGTTATTCCAAGAATAAAATAGATTCTAGACATTGGCCTCACGTGTATTTGTTTAATATGCGTTTTGTTAATAATAAATGCACTGAATCAAATTTATTCACCACTTCAAACTAATTGATTAGAAAGGTTTGCCTATTTATTTTTACAAGCGGAGCAAAGTTACTTTTATATATATCGCTTTACACTTAGCGAAAGCGTTGACTAATAACCGCGGTAGCAACGCAAGAATTCTTGGGTGTTCTATTTCTATAAAACATATAGAAAAAGAGAGGATTTACTTTGACATGCCCTTTTGAAGAGTCCTACTTGTTGATACCACAGTATTTTACAAAAGAGGGTATATCACGCATTGTTGTAGGTTGATACTTTACTGAAACATTAGTAAATATCTGAAAAAGTAAAATAATATATTTATGGTTTATCAACTTACTTCCGTTCCTTTATGGAAGGCTAAGAAATCTTTTATTGTTACGGCTGGAGCTATTGAAGACAGTAATTTTTATATATGATATTTGAAAAAGCAGCGATATCTATTCAATATTGCTCAATGTTAAGGTTGATTTAATGAAGAAAAAAAAAAAAAAGCAGGAAAAAACGCTTTGTGTAGTGTTGCATACCATGTTATAGTTATCGCGCAATTAAAAGAGTTCAATAATATATAACAATACTTTAAAGATGGCCAAGTTGAATGATGTTGAGAATTCGATTGCTTAAGCGACGATGAGGTCACAAACGCAGCAGGATCGTTTCATTCAATAGGCGCAATGCTTGAATGGAAAAAAAGATGATACACTTTATAAAGACTTTACTTTATCCCTTACTAGCCTGTTTTTATTGATCAATCTTTCATTGTGAGCGATATTCGACAAAAACGATGCATGACGCTTTTCAAGTTACAACAGTAGTTGATAAACTTACTCGTATCGAATCCATCTTCGCCCACGGTAAAGAAAAAACCTGCAACACGATATATAGAAAGATTCTAGTATTCATAAACTGCTGATTTAGGCGATAGACTTTTGATAGGCACAGGCGTTGGACAGCTGCTTGTATATGATACCAAGGAGCCTTTATGTAAGTGTTAATCAACAACAGAAAATGCCCTGGATTTCTCTTGCAATACAAAGCAACTAACTAATTAAATCAACATCTAGTTGCCGATGATAAACAGTTACCTGAAGTAGCTCTTGTGCAAACTATCAAGCAATTCTCAAAGAAGCCTATTGAGCAGCTGGATATCATTAAGGAAATCGACGTATTGGTATCACTTTCAGGTACAAAGCATAATTTTTAGCATGACATTTTTCGGTTAGTTGCTGATGGAGTACTTGTAGACGGCTTGGTCAGCCTCCATGATTTGCGCTCTTTTGAATTACGAATGGCATTAGGAAAAACCAAAGGAGCCAATTTATTTGCCATCCAGACTATGGTAGAAATGAGCCCTGAAGAACAAATCCCAGTGTTGACCACTCGATTAGCTGTTGCTGTTCGAAAAAAGCTGCTTGTATTTGTATGGAAAGATACAGAGTTTTTCGAAACAAAGGAACTCAATATACCAGATCGTATAAAAACAATGTCTTGGGTCGGTACCACTAAGATTTGCTTGGGCTTCTCTACGGAATATGCATTGATGGACGTTGAAAAAGGCCAACTGACAGAATTATTTGCCCCCACAGGCGTAACAGACGCAGGGCCAATAAGCACCTTGAACAGTTTATACAACATGTCTATTGGTGCAAGAGGTGGAAAGCCTATGATCACCAAAATTCCGAACAATGAAATGCTACTTGCTAGAGACCGTAAATTCCTTAGTTTCAGAGAAATAGATCTGCATTACTAACAAGCTGTTTATACGTAGATGTCAGCATCTTTTTAGGTTTGGATGGCACTCCAACACGAAAAGTGGGTATCGAATGGTCAGGTACACCAGAGCAAATAGGGTATTCATATCCGTATGTCATTGCGATCTTACCAAAGCACGTGGAAGTCCGTAATATTCAAACCTTAACGCTTGTGCAGCAGATTGATCTGTCCAACACCAAATTTCTCAACCAAGGAAAGCTGGTCTATGTAGCCAGTGCATCTCAAATTTACCGTTTAACACCATTTAGCTTTTCGGTTCAGGTTGACCAGCTAGTTGAAAAGCAAGAATATAAAGAAGCAGTGAGTTTATTAGATCAAATTGATGCTGTTCTGGTTGAAGATAAGGAAAAGAAACTCAACGCAATCCGCACGGCTTATGCACACGATTTGTTTCGATGCGGAGAATACGATACAGCGCTTGGATTATTTCAAGAGTTAGATACTCCAGCAGCAGAAGTCATCAGCCTTTATCCAGAAATGATATCTGGTAGCCTGGCAAACAAAAACCAGGAACAAGAGGATGACCCTACTAATGAGCAGGATCTGCAAGATGATGATGAATTACTTTCGCCTAGTAGCAGAAAAGCAAATGCTTTCATTCATGGCAACGAAGACAACAACAGTCGCCCTCCCAGCCGTGCAGCATCCATCAGAAGTAAGGCAACAACAGTGACAAGTCACCAAAGCCAACATTTGAAAAAGAAAGAGACAGTACCCCTAACTGGATTAAATCTAAGAGATGCTGTCAGCTACTTGATCCGTTATCTTACCGATAAGAGACAGAAATTAGCAAGAAAATTAAACAATAGTGCTTCACTAAAGTCGTCTTCTGCTGAAAGCACCAATGAAGAGGGCGATGATGTACTTCATCAAGCTAGTTTGGTAGATACCTCGTTACTGAAATCGTATATGATGACAAATGACGCTCTTGTTGGTCCTTTACTTCGGGTTCAAAATCACTGTGATGTGGAAGAATGCGAAAATATCTTGATGGATAAGAAGGTAAATTGAACAATGTTGTATGAACGCAAAACTTATTTAAAAAATTCGAGTGCAGAAGTACAAGGAATTGGTCGACTTATATAACTGTAAAGCATTGCATGCGAGGGCGTTGGATTTACTAGAAAAGTAGGGCTGCATATACAACCTGATACTACACAGGAGCTCAAGACATTTAAATAGACTAGGAAAGCAACAGGATGGACCCTTACGAGGCGTGTTGCCAACCATTCGCTATCTACAAAAGCTAGGGTTAGATCATTTTGATCTTGTATTGCAATATTCTCGCTGGGTGCTGGAAAAGGATCCAAAGCATGGCATGGATGTAAGTTATTATGTAAACATGTATACAAGTCAGGCTTTATTCAATGTTTATGACCGTCATTAGATCTTTATCGATGATTTAACAGAGATAGAGACATTCCCACGACAAGAAGTACTGCACCACCTGGAATCTATCTCTAGCGACTTGGCTATACAGTATCTGGAATATATCATTGAAGAACTACATGATGAATCGACAGAATTTCACAACAGACTTGTTATAGCTTATCTCGATAAAATTAATTCTGAAAAGAAAGGAGGTAAATGAACTTCACATAGTAGTTTAGTTGTTGCAATCTAACATGTTTATTTTAGTCGACAAAGAAATTATAGTGAATGTGCGTTCAAGGCTTATCTCTTTTCTGACAGAGTCGTCCTGCTATAAAGCTGAAAAGATATTATCTCGATTACCTATAGATGGTATTTATTGATGACAAGTGCATTCTAATAGTTTAATAGTAACAGCTTATTCGTATTTAGATTTGTTCGAGGAACGAGCAATCCTTCTTAGTCGTATAGGACAACACGATCAAGCTTTGGATATTTATGTATACAAACTCGAAAACTACGTCATGGCTGAAGAGTAAGTGAAAGAAGAATGGCCCACACCTCATTATCCTGTCTAACAACTACAAAAGATACTGTACAAAAGTATACCAAGAGGATCCAGCCAAGGGAGAAAAAATGTATTTAACGTTGCTCAAAGTCTATTTACAGCCTACAAGCAATCAGCAAAAGCCCTTGATTGAACCTGCTTTAGATTTGTTAGCACACCATGGATCTCATATTGATGCAAGTCAAGTTTTGGCCATCCTGCCTTCATCAACAATGCTGTATGGTCTATTCCCATTTTTTGAAAAGTATATTAGGGAGACAAACAAGAATCGAAATATGGATCTAGTTGTTAAAAACTTGTTGAAAGCCGAGCAGATTCAGGTTTGTTTAGTTTGCGCATTGTTGATGAAAGATACCAACACATCAATTTAAATGTAGGTTGAGGAACAATTGATGTTTTACAGGTCTCGAGCTGTCAAAATAACTGAAGATCGAATGTGCCCACAGTGTAACAAAAGAATTGGAAACAGGTATCATCGCTTATTTTCTTATTGGTTTTGTTCGTTTTATATAACTCATTGTTGCTTAGTGTATTTGCAGTCTTTCCAAATGGTGTAGTAGTTCATTACTCTTGCAAAGAAAAGATTGAACAGACTCAATGGAAGATTTTATAATAAAAGCCTAATACCCTATCTTTTATCCTGAGTGTTCTTTTCTAATATCTATTTGATCTCTAAAGTAAATTATCTCTAATTCTTGATCTACTCCAGGATACTGAACGTATCTCACTTGCCTCCAGTCTCGGCATGAATGGAAATCCTCAAGTGATTTATTACACTATGCTCAAGCATTCAGCTACTGCCAACTTGGCCGCAATTGTCTTCAACGATGCTCTTTTATTAGGCATTTTTGCAGCGAGTTGGCTAAGACCGTTATGTGCTTACTTCCCAGAAAAGGAGATTTGCCTGATCTTCGGAACTGGCAACCTTTGTCTAGTATGCAATGTATTTCTATTGGGCATGGAGAATCAGTCTCTTCGTCTTTGCCAATCCTTTACCCAATTTGTCCATCATCGCACTGTTTGTAACCGTATTGCCACCTTCCAGCTACTTTTCAAGCTTTATTTTCGTCGATGCTACTTTATCCCATCTTTACGTTCCTTTAGTTTCAGCCTTCTCATTCATCCCATTGCTGCTCCTGCTTTTATCTCGACGTCTCCTCCCACAATACGTCGTCGACTTCTTCGTCTCAACAGTATTACCTACTACAAGTCCCTACTACATCCCCTGCCTTTCAAGATTCAAATTGCAAGACAGAGCGCCTTAAATCAAGCAGGTTTTGGTCCTTCAAGCCTATAACCCTCTCTGATATAATAGTATTAACTATGAAGCCATTTTATTCAATCAGTGTTTGTAAAATTTCAAGTAAATCTTGATGGGAATCAAGTTTCCAATTTGCAAGCGTTTTTCTATCGACATTTCCCACAATCACAGTGAACTGAATCATTTGAATACCCCCAAGATCCATTCTTTCCAAAATGCGGAACATATCTTCATCCGTACGATCGTCGCCGGCACAAAACATGAATTCAATCTCTGGGTTTTGCGTAATGGCACGTTTGATGATGACACCCTTGTTGACCAAGCTGGGCCTCACCTCAACGTTCATTTTACCTATCAAGCATTCCACAGGCAGTTTGCCAACAACGTTCTGCTCCAAATGGTTCTGCAACTCTCTTGCTTGGAAAGCGCCATATTTAGGATCAGCTTTACGGTAATGCCACGTCAGTGCGCATTCCTTTTCTTCAATAAAGCTACCAGGGGTTCGTTCAGTATAGTATTCAAATACTTCCTTCACATCATCCTTCCAAGACATGTCGAAGTTGTCTATGAGACTAACCCACACAGTGCTGTTGGGGTCTCTGATAAAGCATCCATGCTCGCTAGAAAGACCTAAGTTTGGAATATGACCCAACCAATTCTCCAAAAAATTCTACGACATGCCGTATAAATAGATGCGTCAAAACGTCATGTAGTCACATGATATTCTTACCTTGTTTCTACCAGAAACAACCCAAACGACATTGTCAGGATCTTTACAAAGCTTGGTCAAGATGTCAATCACTTGCTGACTAGGCTTAGCATCTTCAGGATTTTGGCAGATCGGAACCAATGTACCGTCATAGTCAAAGAAAAAGGCTCTCTTTTTTCTGCCGTTGTATTCAGCTTGCACTCTCGACACATCCAAAGGCGTTGTATTGCCCCAATTATTCTTGGGGCTATTTAACAAGCCGTTCAGTAAAGACCTAGCCCAGTAGGCCGCAGTGTGCGACGTAACAAACCTATGCAACTGTTGATATTTCAGCGTCTTCTCCTCTTCGCTCATAGATAGGCATTCTTCAATAGCACGAGCGACTTCCTTGCAATCCCAAGGGTTCACAATGACTGCAGCACCCATGCTATTGGCTGTACCGGCAAATTCTGACAAAATCAATGGACTATGCTGTTGCTCTTGTGCGACAACATACTCGAAACTGGCGGTGTTCATGCCGTCGATAATAGGTGTCACCAAGCCAATATCAGCGACTTCGAGCAAAGCATAGTACTCATCGCGATCAATGTGCTGGTTAAAGAGATTGGCAGGCGTAAATTCAAGGGAGCCGAATTTTGAATTTATGCGGGCCACAATCTCGGATGCCTTATTTTCAAGCTCGGTTGCGCCCAAGACACCAGGGGATGTCACCTGTATAAGCACAACCTTTTCACGCCATTCGGGGAAGTCTGTCAAGAATGTTTCAAACGCTTCCAGTTTTTGAAGCACACCCTTGACAGGATCCAGCTTGTCACGACCAATAATAATCTTTTTACCTGCGTAGCGCTCGCGGATGGCTTTGGTTTTGGGCGCAACGCCCGGGCGGTGACAGTGGTAACGTGTTCTTTCAACATCAATGCCAATGGGGTAGATTTCAATTTGAATCAGGATTCCGTTAGCTAGTATGCCAGAAGGCGTGTACTCGAAGCCCAGAATGCGAGTGCAAGTGGAAGCAAAGTGCCGGGCGTAGTTGTAGGTTTGAAATCCAACGACGTTTGCGCCCAAAATACCCAATAAAACCTCTTTGCGATCTAGGATAAGTGTACATGCTTGTGTAAGTGTCTGCTACAACCAAATATGTTGTTACATAAGGATCTTACGTGGAAGACATCTAAATATCTCGGAGCTGGGAAACGGCGTGTGCATGAACAGACCAACTGGTGCATGCGGTAAAGCCTCTCGGATTATCTGTGGTACGAGCATCAAATGGTAATCGTGGACCCAAACTATAAATCACTTGTCAGTAAACACGCCCTTGCTCGTCCAACGCCTCAACCTACTGATATCGCCCTCTTGGTAGTTGGCAATGGCTTCGTTTGCAAATATATGGTTTACTCGAACGTAGTCGTCCCAAAATGATACTTCATCCACACTGTCTGACCACATTAAATAGTGCATCAATGGCCAAAGAACTGTAGGCAAGAAGAAACAATTAGACCACAGGCGAGACATTCGCTGTCGTAGTATCACCTACCTTGCTTGCTGTAGCCTTCATAATGACCAAAAGATAATTTATCATCAATGAAAATTGGGACCATGTCATGCTTCGTCCTGAGCAAATGCTTGAGTGATTCCTTGTCGCTGTCGGTAATAGAAGCGGAATCCACAGCCTGCTTGTCTTGATAAGTCAGGACAGTGCCTGTGCCACCAATGTAAAGGGTTGGGTAGTCTTTTTTCAACGAATCAAGAGCAGCGTACATGGCCGAATGGCCTCTTCTAGTCGCTAGCTGCCAAATGTTGGTTTGGCCAAGAGCTACGACAGTAGAGCGTCTTCTTCTTTCCAGATGCGAAATAGGCGTGGCGTCGAGCAGGTCTGAATTGTGGCTGTTCAAATTCAACTTGGCGAGAACTGATGCATGGTTGTCTTGTTGGTTTTGCATAAAGCAGTTGTAAGGGATTTGGTTGACAACATTGATGATTTTCCCTTTCAATTGGGCATCGTTCTCCTTGTAGTGGAACAGCTCACTTAGTTTGGATGTGTCAATGGACATGATTTATAAGAGATGTATGTAAAGAAGATGAAGAAGAAGAAAAAAAAAACGAAATCTAAAATGCGTACACGATAATAAACTCGCCAAAAAAGCCCTTGCATTATTACAACAATATGACGGACTAGTTTTAGAGTTTTTGACAATGTGAAACCTTTATAAATGTGTGTGTTATTATCCCAAATATACGGGTCATCTTCTTTGCCATTTCTATGACGGTGTGGATGTTTTCATTATCGGTGACCAAGAAATCGTGCAACAACCAGGTGGGTCCTCATGTCCAAGTTTTCTGCAAACCGATCAACCCAAACTTCTTCATACAAAAGACACCATGAATAACGTGCCATTTGGCTCAACCAAACCTAGGTCTACTGGCGTTGACAATCCCATTATTCCCATCGGAGCCTACTCTTAAGCAGCCCCTGTCTCTCAAATCCTTCATCATTAACAACTGTCAAATCAAGCTGTTTGTAGTAAACCGACCAACTTGGTTGGACTCCGTATACAATCATTTTGATACCAACATCAACATGTCTTTTACTGCATTTGACTCAATCCGCCTTTACTCTTATATTTCTACAGTATGGAACAATTCCGCCAACAAGTTTTACAATGTCTCCAAGCCAAAAACGAAAACACCTATAGCTACCTACTATGGAATTTATCAAGCTCACCAGTACAAGCACAGAGCCAGCGCCTACCCCCACCATCACCCTGACCTGCAAATATGTTTCAAAAATCATCGCCATGTGTGGCCAAGTTGATTTATACATATAAGCATGTCTTATTGCATGCCTTCTCTTCGTTTATAAAATAAAAATTGCATTACTTTCCGCTGTATGTACGCAATTTGCATTGCCCTTTGGTGTACAAGTTTCACTGCTTTGAAAGTTAACACCAGACATGCACTACTACGCAAGCGAATAAAACGCATCACTACTTTGAAAACAAGACCTTGTGCACGGGCTGTAAAGAATAATGGCAGTAATGGCCATGATGCTAAAATATCTTGAAAAGTGGGTATGGTGCCTGTCTGCCCGCTTGTGGATACATGCATCGGTACACAAAATGGGATTCTTGAAGATGTCTCATACCAATCACTTGCAATAAACAAAATCTTTGCTCAAATAACCATATACGGTCCATGTATTTATCTCGTCATGACAAATACCACTACAGTACAAGGAGTAAATTCCCACGCAAAGCATTGCCTATTTATATTCACGGCTTTTTTCTTTTTAAAAATTTAGATTTTGCTTAACCCTCTTCCCCACTCTGAACAACTATGATTCCTTGTATTATACGCAGAAATGCGACGATAAGTCGATGGCCCAATGCAGTGCCTCGCGTCCGCTATTTAGCTAGTGTCGCCTCGCCTATCAGAGAGGCCACGGCTTTCTTTCCCGATGAGCCTACCAAACCTCACGTTGTCACGGCCATTCCAGGCCCTGAATCCAAAAAGATCATGTCAAAACTAGACCAATATCAGGACACCCGATCCATCTTTTTTGTTGCAGGTACGGCATGTGAATAATCCTAAGTATGCAGATCGCGCGCTTAACGCTACCTGTGTCATAGACTTTGCCAAATCAAAGGGAAACTACATTGTGGATGCCGACGGCAACACATTGCTGGATGTTTTTGCTCAGATTGCATCCATTCCTGTAGGCTACAACAACCCTGCCTTCTTGGCACTTGCGCAAAAGCCTGCTTTTCAGACTGCATTGGCAAACAGGTATGGCTGGATGAGATGTATCAGATTGCGTTCATTCAACGTCCGTATGTACATGTAGAGCTGCTCTCGGCGTAAATCCCAACGTAGATTGGGTCGATTCGGTTGAAAAGGCGTTCATGGCAGTGGCACCCAAGGGCATGACAAACGTCTTTACTGTCATGTGCGGCTCTTGTGCAAACGAGAATGCATTCAAGACCGCATTCATGTACAAGGCTGCCAAAAGACGTGGCGATCGCGATTTCAATCTGGAAGAGCTGAATTCATGCATGAAGAACCAGACGCCCGGCTCGCCTGACGATATGTCCATTTTGAGTTTTAGTCAAGCATTCCACGGTCGACTGTTTGGCTCCTTGACAGCAACCGCCAGCAAAGCAATCCACAAAGTAGATATTCCCGCATTTGACTGGCCTAAAGCGCCGTTCCCTCAGCTCGCCTATCCTTTGCAAGACAACAAAGAACACAATCAAAAGATTGAGCAAGCAGCATTGGATCAAGTCGAGCGTATTATTACAACAGCAAAGAAGCCGGTCGCCGGTTTAGTCATTGAGCCCATTCAATCCGAGGGCGGAGACAATCACGGTACGTTTATTGATACGATGATCGAGCACATTATATGCTCACTCGATTTGATTCGTAGCCTCCCCTGAATTTTTCAGAGGCTTGCAAGCCATCTGTCAAAAAAATGACGTTTTGTTTATTGTCGACGAAGTCCAAACAGGTGTAGGTGCAACTGGCACATTCTGGGCCCATGAAGCATGGCAATTGCCTTCACCGCCCGACATGGTAACGTTTTCCAAGAAGTTTCAAGCAGCCGGATTCTATCTGAGCTCTCGTCTTCGACCCACACACGCCTATCGTCTGTACAACACCTGGATGGGTGACCCAGTTCGTGCAATGCAAGCAGCTGCTATTGTGCAAGAGATTAAAGACAAGCAGTTGCTTCAAAATGTGCAGGACGTTGGAAGCTACTTGCAGGACAACTTGACTGAAATGACAAAGTCCACGCCCATCGAGAATATTCGTGGCCAAGGTGCCTTTATTGCGTTTGATTTACCTGACCCCAAGCAACGAGATTCGTTCCTCATCGACATGCGTCAGCGCGGTGTTAACATTGGCGGTTGTGGTGATCGCACTGTACGTCTTCGCCCCATGTTGACTTTCCAGCGTCAACATGCTGACATTTTATTGGAGACTATGAAGGCATCTCTTGCCTGAATGAAATGTGTCCCGCTATCGGGAGTTGATTATGTAATGTAACGTAACTTAGATTCTGTAATAAATTTCTGGCACTGCCTTGCCACACATGTTACTCTTTTCTTTCGTTTTCCCAAACATTAAAAAAAAATGTCTATTGCCTCTTTGAAGCCGAGACAACGAAAGCTTTTCGCTTCTCCCACTGTTTTTCACCACCCCAAAAAAGAGCAACAGAACGATGACCTGAAAAAGCAAAAGCCGCTCCACATTAGAAACCCAAACTATCATAGCAGTAAAGATTGTTTGTTTGCTGCAGTTTTGTTTGTTGTCTCGCTGCCCGTTCGATTCAAGAATATCAGTAATCCAGATCAAGTCGTGTAAGTTTTTGTTTTCAGTATAGTGAACGGTGGCTTTTGACATGCAATCTCTATAGCTTTAACGAGGTTCTTTTTGGCCAAGATGCTTCATACTACATCACCCAGAGGTTCTTCTTTGACGTCCAGCCACCGGTAAGTTGTTATAAAAGTGGGTGACGGAGGGCGGGGGTTCTGATTGCTGCATTGCATGTGTGTAGCTGGCAAAAATGTTGATTGCTTTGGTTGCTTGGATTGCAGGCTATGATGGTCAATTCGAATTCAAGGAGTCTGGAAGGTATTTGTTTACGAGTGTATATCAACCAACCAACCAACCAACCAACCGGCATAAACTGTCAGCAGTGAGTACCCCTCCGCTTTTCCATACGCTACAGTTCGTGGGTTTGGTGCATTATTAGGCTGTTTAGTGGTGCCTTTGGCTTATTTGACTATTCGCAATGCTGGACATTCAATATTCGCTGCCGCTATTACTGCCTTGGCAATTTGTTTTGGTAGTACAAATCAACAAGCACCTTTAATTTATTGTCAAATTAATTGTGCAATTTATAGAAAATGGATTTATTACTAGCGATCGACTTATTTTACTGGACTCATACCTTCTCTTCTTTACTGCATCGAGTGTCTATGCTTATACAACGTTCTACAGACAGAGGTCAGTGTGTGGGTGGAGAAAATCATTGGCATTTTTTCTGACAAATGTAATACCAGTGCTTTTGGGCGGAGCTGGTGGGTTTGGTTACTCCTCACAGGCGTCAGTTTAGGCTGTGCTCTCAGTAGTAAATGGGTTGGTTTATTCACTATTACTACCATTGGCTTGTCTGCATCAAAGCAATTGTGGGAGATTCTTGGTGATATCAAAGTGACAAAGGTACTGGCTAAACTTTATCTTTCCAAACTTAGGATGCACAACATGTTTAAATATAGAAATTCCTTTTTTTTTTTTTTGAATTCTGTAGCGTCAGTATTGCGTCCATCTTTGTGCGAGATTGACATGTCTTTGCATCATACCTATTGTCATCTATTTGGCTACGTTCTACGCTCACCTTTCCCTTCTCTCCGAGTCAGGTCCTGGCGACAATTACATGGAGATCGAAACACAAAATGAGCTGAAAGGAATCGATCCTGTGGATACACCAGTTCCAGTAGCCTACGGCTCTCTCATAACCATGCGCCACCTTGAAACTACCGGCGGTTATCTTCATTCTCATGCAGCAAACTATGTCGAAGGATCTGGACAACAGCAGGTTACTTTGTATCCGTACAAAGACGAGAATAACTGGTGGAGAATCCTCAAGGCGGATGTAGACAAGAAGAATACGCCTGATCTTTTGGGTAGCGACAACACCACATTTTTGGAATTCATCCGTCATGGAGATATCATCCGCCTTGAACATGTTGCCTCTGCTCCACGCAAACTTCATAGCCATAACGTGCCTGCGCCTGTCACTGATACTGACTACCATTTTGAGGTCAGTGGCTATGGCTTTGAGAACTATACTGGTGACTCCAATGACTTTTGGCGTGTTCAAATCGACAACAACACTGCTCATCCGGACGCTGGCAGATACTTGGAGGCTCGGCGTAGTATTTTCCGCCTTGAGCACCCCAACCAAGACTGCCATTTATATTCGTCTTTCGAGAGATTGCCTGAATGGGGCTATGGACAGCAGGAAGTCTCTTGTATCCAAGAGGGCTTAAAGGCCAAAGTTTTGTGGATCATTGATGAGACCGAGAACCCGCTTTTGCCTCCCGGTGTAGCTATCGAACATGAACACAGACCTGGGTTTATATCCAAACTGATGCGTCTGCACCATGCCATGTGGTCGTTCAATGTTGACTTGACTGAGACATATCCTTTCCAGACTCGTCCACATGTATGGCCCTTACTTCTCTCTGGTGTCAATTATTGGGTCTCGGAAACCGCTCAGATCATCCTGCTTGGAAACCCTGCTGTCTTTTGGGCTTCCACAGTCGCAGTACTTGCATTCGGCATTATGTTTACCTTTTTCCGGCTGCGTGATCAGCGTGGCTTCAGGGACAATTTTAATGGGAAGCGTGCCTACTATGAAACCTCGGCTGGCTTTTTTGCCTTAGGTTGGGCATTGCATTACATTCCATTTTACTATATGGACTCTCAGTTATTTTTGAATTATTACATGCCTGCTCTCTACTTGGCCGTGTTGACCTTGGGCGTTGGCCTTGACTTGATTTTAAGCAGGTTTCACTGTGCGGCGAAGATTATGTTTGCAGTGGCTGCAAGTGCTTCCATCATTTATGCCTACCGTATCTATGCTCCCATTACCTACGGCGAGCCTTGGAGTGTTGCTGCATGTGAAAAAGCTACCTTGCTAGACTCTTGGGATTTGAATTGTGCTCGTCACGACGTGGGTGGTTTGCATAGAGTGAGATTGAATAGAGCTGGCGATTTTGATGCTCCTGTTGTGGAGCCACCTTTTCCAGCTGAGCAGCACCTTAAACTTGAGCCCGAGGATGGTATTATTTATGCTGATGATAATGGGTATCGTATTGCTCCTGGAAATGTACACGGTGAAGTCCATATGAATGAGGACGACGATGAGAGCGAGGATGAGTACGATGACAATGACGATGACTATGAAGAAGATATAGATAGCCCTACAGATCCTCCCGTCTATGCTGAGCCAGAGCCAGAGTTTGTCGATGGTAAGGAAGTCTTTGGTGACGATGACGACGACGATGAATACCCAAAGACTTTATACGGAGTCGACCCTATGGCTGATGAAGACGAAGAAGCCGACCCTTTTCCTTTGAAGATTAGAGACATTCCAAGCACAATTTACGTTTAACCAGTGTACTATTATCTCCGTTTCGTTGTATCATTGCCTGTATCATCATTATTTCTTTTTCAAAGAGTAATTTTGTTTTTTCAATTTATCACCCAATATAAATTACACTCGTTTAAAAAGTCATTCTCAACGTAAAAACTCATGGCCCTTGTCAATTTTCAGAAACATTCAACACGGCTTTATGATATAGGTAGTGAATATGTTTGTTATATGAGCAACAATGTAAATTTATCGATCGAATAGCAGAAGAGTCATGATCTTCTTACGTCCGTTACGATAAATGTACGTTTGTTATTGTATTAATTCGGATTCAAAGATGCATTGCTTAGGAGTATATTTGCAAACTTCACTTGATACACTAATAACAAATATGCTTGAAGCTAAAATTATGCTTTCTTTTAAAAACGTTTTTGCTATAATTTTATCTAATATCTCGAAAAACTATTTTGTAAAAGGTTTTGGTATTTTATCAGCACATTTAACGAGTTGAAAGCCTTGTCATTATAAGAGTGAAGCTATATAAATTATACTATCATCAATTTCATGATGTTTATGCATAAAAGAAACCCCTTTTGAGAAATTCAGGGTTCTAGAAAGGGGATCATGGTTTCATGATGATGATTAATTATGTATGCTTTGGTAGTGATTAAAGGTTATTTATTATGAGGTAGTTAATCACCTCACAAATGTGACCTAATAGAACGGAGTAGTTTCTGATCCCTTACATACTATCATTTGTGTCAGAATATCACTTATTGTCAATTGGGTGAGCGACTTTTTGTTCATTAAACGTGAGATGACGTTCATTTCGCTCATTTTACAAGTATAATGATAGACCTGCATTTTACTAAAATATCGCCCATATTTCAACAGGTGGCCATATAGTTTCTTTGTATTTCTAGGGGAACACGAGATGTCGCTCCTGCTTGAAGTGTGCTTGTTTTGCCTTGTTTAAAACCTCCTTGATCTACTGGATTTATCCATGGCAATTTACAGACCTATTTGACGGAGTTCATTCAACATTACACACACTAACGAATTTATACATTTATATCATATATCATTGTATTAATAAAAA
>MU619407.1:0-17457 GCA_025201805.1 Parasitella parasitica | reverse complement strand
TTTTGTTTCCTTGGTTTTCACGGTTTACTTAAAGAATAAGACAACCCTTCTTCTTTGGTCGAATCGAAGGAGACAAAACAGCTCTAATAGCATCATCAAACACATTCTTCAAACCAATTTGAGTGAGTGCTGAACATTCAGTGTATTTAACTGCTTGAATGTCTTTCGCCATTTGTGTACCCTGCATAAAATCAATAGGCTTCTGTTTCTTTTGCTTAAGACGATCTATCATCCCACGATCATCACGTAAATCAATCTTGGTACCGACAAGAATGATGGGTATGTTGGGTGCATGATGGCTGATCTCGGGATGCCACTGACAAGAGTAAATAAATAACATTGTTTTCTTTGCGTGTTTCAACATTTTACCTTTGTTCTAACATTTTCAAATGAAGGGGGACTGATAACGGAAAAGCAGCATAAAAATACATCTGTTTGAGGATAAGAGAGAGGACGAAGGCGATCATAATCTTCTTGGCCTGCTGTGTCCCATAAGCCTAAGTTAATAGGTTTTCCGTCTACCATCACGTTTGCAGAGTAATTATCGAATCTAAAAATTATCAAATAATTAGGATCTATAGATTTTTATAACTACAGAATATTCAGCCTAATAATTACACAGTTGGAATATATTCGCCTGGAAAGGCATTTGTAGTATAAGATATCAATAGACATGTTTTACCAACGGCACTAGATATTTGTATAAAAAAAAACGAAAAAAATTAATTAAAATTTTATCATACAACAAAAATATAATTATTTTCTTACCCATCACCAACGACTACACATTTGATAGATTGCATATTATGAAAAGTATCAAAAGGAAAAAGAAAAAAAGTAAAAAGTAAAAAGTAAAAAGTAAAAAGTAAAAAGTAAAAAGGGAGAAAGAGAAAGAAGAGAGCAAAAAATAAAAGTATGTGTAAAAGGATAATTAATATAATTGCAAAACACGTGAAATAACCCAGTGTGAAGTAAAGCTGCTTATTGCCTTGGATCTTGTAGTCCTCTGTAGTCCCCCTTTAACCCACCCAGCACAACAGATTATGGTGTATGACGTTACGAAGTTTTTAGTGATACCTCACAATTTTCATTCCCCTTTAATACAAGATGTGTTGCCATATTCACCTTTTTGGATAAAGACCACTCTTTTTTTTTTGCACTTCATCTTGTCCCATAAAAGTAACCGATAAAACAAATAATAGTAATAATAATAATAAAAAAAAAGAACTGATCTGCCATTTTTTGCTTGCCCCTGGCAACCTCATTTTTTCAATGAAAAGGTTTTCATAGCAACCAATTCAAATCAGAAAATACAGTTTTAGTAGATGAAATTCCCAAAAATGGGATTATCTTCTTGTAAATCATTTAGTTGATGGTGTGTCATGGACTAGAGTTGATATACACTCAGCCTGTATACTTTTGTAGTTTTGCTATCATTAATGTTCCTTAAAATCTTTCATTTAGTGATAGGCCTGATCAATTGCTATAATTTCCAAAATTGATTCAATTAGAATTAAGATAACGAGGTAGAAGGAGTAAAAGATAGAATGGCCTTGATGTCTCGCGCAGATACATCTAGAATATGAAGTAAAAAGCCTTTGTTTTCTTAGATACAAGGATAATATACAGCATATATTTACGATTAAAAATATAAAGAGTAAACATCTGCTATTAGTCGCCCCTAGGTGCAATTGAGTTGCCTCCAAAAGACGTGAAATGTTTAAAAGAAGCGATCAGCGTCCTTCAAAAATTGAGTTTTCAAATAGTCCATGCACAACAATAAAAGCCAGCACATCAAAGTGCTGTACGATATATACCAAAGCAAGAAACGCTGAAAAACTGTCTGGCATAATACATAGGTGCAGTACACTGTTTTAGTATATTGAGAATTTCAAACCTGACTTAAATGATTGCATATACTTTTGTACATATCTTAATTTTCAGTGCGAGCAGCAGCCATCTTCAATTTACTCGTCGAATGCTATTGATTTTATAAATACTTCAGTAGGAACCATACCATTATACATTATATTAGTTTGTTAATTGATCTATCATGATTGGTTTGGCGATAAAAGAGAATGAAAGGAGTAAACAAAACGTGGAAAGCGAGAAGGAGTGCAAGTCGCATGGAATCACAAAAAGAGTTTCAGTTCTCGGGAGAAAATACGATAGCATGGGCGGTTATATCTTTTAGCGATAAACACATTTGGGGTATTCAGAAGGCGAAACAAAATAAAAGGAGATCGATGCTAAAACGTGGTTAACCTTCCTATTCCAAGGCTTTCTTTCTCTTTTTTTTTCACCCTTTTTTTTTTATTGTTAAAAATGGCGTCTTCTGAATTGCGTTCACGTACAACAAATAATAAGAAAAGCAAAAAACAACCACATGCTACCGATTCCAGTGCTCCTAATCCTTCCAATGCTTCCGATCTCAAGTCTGTCAAGTAAGTTTTTTTTTTTCATGAAAAAAAAAGCTGTTGTTTGTAACAAGCGGGTTTTTTTTGTTATATTATTTGTAGAGCTGCTCAAGCCTTAATGAGCGAGCAAGATGCATTTTCGCTGACGATTTTGTCTGCTTTTCGAATTTTATTTATTATGCGCTGTTTCTCAGGATTGTATCGCATAATTGATGATTGTGATGAAGTGTACAACTACTGGGAACCTACGCACTATTTATTACAAGGTTATGGCCGTGAAACTTGGGAATACTCGACAGATTACAAGATTAGAAGCTGGGCCTTTATCTTTGTCAATGCTGTTGTAGGCTTTTTTACTAAATTGTTAACTTCTACCAAGGTAAAATTGAAATCGCTCGTAATATTTATGTGCATGCCTTGTCGTGATAGAGCTAACCAACTGACTGTAGCTTCAAACGTTTTACCTTATCCGACTTTTCCTTGCTGCCGTGTGTTCCTTTGTAGAAGCTAGATTTTATCGTACTGTCACTGAAGAAATCAACCCTCATGTGGGCCGCTATGTATTTGCTATTTTGTTTTTTGGAGCTGGCATGTTCAATGCCTCTACTGGTAAGGTGGGAGGGGGTCTGTGCGGTATGGGTGGGCTAAACGTATATTGAACTCTGCAATACTAGCATATTTGCCTTCGACTTTTGCCATGTACTGTGCATTTATGGCATTTTCTTATGCTTTGAGGCCTGTATCCGATGTTGACCTGAGCCGTACTTATAAGGTTGTATTTTGGATTGGGTTGGGCGCTCTGGGAGGTTGGCCATTTGCTGCCCTTATTGGCGTTCCTTTTGCCATTGAAGAGGTGCTTATCTTTGGCCGCGACACTATGACAAAAGAAGATGGCACGGTTGTTCGCTCTGTTGCTGGGAAAAAATGGCGCCTAAGACGCATCATTCGTTTGATCGAAGCTACTGCCATTTGTGGTGCTGGTTTGTCGTTTATTCTTATGTTGATAGACCAAATGTTTTATCGCAAGTACACCATTGTTGCTTGGAATATCATAAAATATAATGTATTGTCGAATGCTGAAGGACGTGGACCAGAATTGTATGGCGTCGAACCTTGGTACTACTACATCATGAACGGTATCTTGAATTTCAATATTGCGTTTATTTTGGCATTGGGCTCTGCTGTTTGCGTCGTAAGTCTGGTAATACTGGGGAATGGTGATTGCGGTATTAATTGTAAAGTTAGCTCATTGCAGCATTCATCGATCGTAACCGTGTTCCCGGCACTACGAGAATGGATCACGTTTGGCCTTACATTCAGCTTGGCTTGAAGTTGATTCCTTTTTATCTTTGGTTCATTGTATTTTCTTTGCAGGCTCACAAGGAAGAACGCTTCATGTATGTCGCTTACCCTTTGGTCGCATTGAATGCCGCTATTTCGATTTTTCTGATTCGTACGTGGGCCAGTCGTTTTGCTGGCTTATTGGGTGCCGGTGTCAACACTCGTGTCATTGTCCTGCGCTACACATCGCTGGCCATTCTGTTTGTTTATGGCGTTTTGTCTATTTCCCGCATTACTGCACTTCTTACTCGTTACCGCGCGCCTTTTCAGGTGTACACCTCGCTTTGGAAGGAGCAGGCACCTGATCAGCTCGTCAACCGCAACTACATTCAGGAGGATTTCCCCAACAATGTAGACCTCAAGCTGAAAAACGTGTGTGTCGGCAAAGAATGGTATCGTTTCCCGTCGCAGTTCTTTTTGCCAAGTGACACTCGTCTTCAGTTTCTTAAAACAAACTTCCAAGGACAATTGCCACAAGAGTTTGAGGAGGATTTGGATGTAGGCACATATGAAGTAGACGGACAAGAACAATATTATAGGCGTCGTGTTTATGGCTGGTTTGGTGCTCGTCAAGCACCTGAGGGTTTCAATGATTTAAACAAGGAAAATCCAAGCGTTTATGTCAGTCCAGAGGAGTGCGATTATTTGGTCGATGTTGATTTTCCCCTTCGTCCCTCCTCTCCTCTAGAACCTCGCTACATTAAAGATACTGAGCATTGGGAGGTGATGGATTGTTACCCATTCTTGGATTCTGAGAACTCTAACCGTTTATTAAGAGCCTTTTGGATTCCTGACTCTCCTGGTTTGGAATGGGGTGATTATTGTATGCTGAAGCGTAAAGTGTAAAACGCAAAGCTTAAACAGTATACATATAGATATATGAATAAAACACAAAATGTATATAAAAATGAGTCAATCTTGTCACGATCATTAAAGAATATAAATTACTTGTCTATAGACTTTCCTTTCCGGATTAACTATTCAAGTACTGTTTAAAAGCTTTCAAAAAGAACTGAAAAAGATTGCAAAACAAGACACTCTGGAGAATGCACACACAGCATTGCCAGAATGTTTAATCAGAAGGGTCTTGTTTCAAGCATATCAAGTCTTCAAATTCAGAAAATTAAAGTAGCATTTTGAACCATCCCAAACCCTCATTAAACATTAAGAAATATTGATTCTTGGCTTTTTCATCCCAAAAACAACCTTAAAACAGACAACAAAGTGAGAGAAAATAAAGGTATAGGCTAATTTAATTCCAATAAAATCTGCAAACAAATTTGATGAATTGGAGAGGTGGTAGATGGTAATGACCCGTGAAGAGTTTGTAAGAATGCAAAGCTTGGTAAGAATTAGCAGGCTTGTTTAATTCGCCCCAAAATCTGAAAAATAATGCAGATTCAATGCCGAGTGCCTTACGCTCCTTCACATACATGCAGTAAAATTTTTTAGTACTATTGTCATATCCAACTCAAAGTTCAGGACATACTCTTTATTGCAATAAGAGGATAAGAAAAAGAATATCTCGCTATATTTATAGACCTCTGTTTAACGACATGAATGGCGCCAACCAAAAGATCTTCATGCTACGTTCGATGAAAAAACTACTGTTTATAATAAGGTATATATATATTTATATGTTTCCTAGCAAGATGAGCTTTCCTACACACCATTATTTATTTGTAATCTCCATAGGTGTCATTCCCCCACGATATCTACCGAAAGTCAAACCTAAACCAGAAGATGAAGATGCAGAAGAAACTCTTCTACTTAGATTGGGTCGTTTAGAAGAGGAGGTAGAGGCCCTTGCATGAGTACAGCCATCATCTTCATCAAGCAAACCATTATAGTTTTCAGGTAGAGAGCAGGAATCATCTGATAAATAACCTGTGGATATGGGCCTTAGTGGAAGAGGAGCAACGGCAGCAGCAGTTGCAGCAGTAGGTGGAGGAGGAGATATTGTGCTTCTTGATATAGCAGAATTAAATATTAACGTATGTCCCGTAGATAATGAAACTGTAGGTGTTACTGAACTTGTGGCATGCGGTAATAAAGATGTAGAGTAAGATGGTTGTTTGCTCATCAAAGGCTGAGAAAAACGATGCACTAAACTGTTTGTTGGAGGTTGTTTATGTAGATTTGGTGATGAGGAAGTGGGGGGAGGAGTTGAGGGAGACGGCTGATACGACACAGGTCGTAAAATGGGTGGCTCTTGATGCTGTTGTTGTTTAGACAATCGACGACGGCTGGTATTATGATTCCTACCGCTACCAGCAAACGAAAAAGACAATTTTCGGATTGATTGACGTAGACGCTCCATCATGGTCATGTTCTCATTCATATATAAATCATTGACAGCATATTGTTGGTGGATGGTCGCAAAGTAATGGTGCGGCTCTGTTGTGGCTATCCACTTTTCATAATCATTCAAATCTGCAATCACCCAAGGATGGCGCTTGACTTGATCCAATGTGATGCGGTCATCAGGGTTTTTAGTGAGCAATTTCTTTAGTAAATCCTGTAAATCGCCATCAATTTCGAAGCCTACTTGATCTCGAGTGGGGAATATCAATGGCTGAGAAGGTATTGTATCAAATAGCTCAAATTCCGTGGCGGCAATGAATGGACATTGACCAAAGATAAAGCAATAGAGCGTCACTCCCAACGCCCACACATCAATCGCTTTTGATATACGAGGTTTTTTCGCAGCTTTTGATTGATCACCAGCACAGCATAACTCAGGAGCAAAAAAAGCTGGGGTTCCTGCAGTTTCTGCTAATTCTCTGTCGATTCTATTCAGCTCTTCCTCAGATGGATGTAATGCCATGTCGGAAAACGTCGATGCAAGGTACGGATTATAATAGGATACACCAAAGTCTGATATTTTAGCTACGCCATCATGCGACAATAGCAAATTGGCTGGTTTAATGTCTCTGTGAATGATGCCCTGAAAATGAACTATTGATACATTAATATATCATGCATTTGCATTGATTGTCCCAGTACGCCTTACGATAATCCAATCCATTCACAATGTTCCTGAATATTCGCCTTGCTTCCTCCACAGACATGACTGGCTGATCTTGGCTATCTCGCCATTCGATTTCCCCGCTTTCTGTGTATTCTAATGCCATGTAAATCTTTCTACTCTCTGCAACATCAATGACTTCACGTAACCGCACGACGTTCGGATGGCAACATTTCTCTAATATTGCAATTTCCCTTCTAATCTTTTGCTCGTTTTCTTTTGATGCTGGTTCTGTGCCTTGGTTTTGACTTTCTCTTAGTAAGCTGTACCCCATTTGTCTCCTTCTATTCTTTTTATCTACGATTTTGATGGCCTATATAATCATTACACATTGAGTATACCCAAAGCATGGCATTGTATGTAAGCTATTTACCGCTAATTCACCTGTTCCCATGTGCTGAGCCAGCTTGACTTTCCCATGCACTCCTCTTCCTATTTCTTTTAATATCATGTAGTTGTTTAGCATTTTATTTCCAGTGTGAGGGTCGTAATCCTTGACGATGGTTGTTGTTGTAATGACTTGAGGTGCATTTTTGTCTTTGTATCTTGCTTCCATGGTTACTGAATTGTAGAATTTATTTGTTTGGATGGCAAACAAACTTTTGGCGAAACAATCAAGAATATAAAAAATAAAAAAAAAGTGGAAAGAGGAAAAATAAAAGCAGTTGATTTCGAAAGGGATTTAATTTTCTGCTCAGCGTGAGTTGTGCAGCCATATTATGCTGGAATACCCACACTGAAGAAGCGTTTATTCCGAGCTTAAATAACATGATGGATTTTCTTTTTCTCTTTTTTTTTTTTTTTTTTTTTTTTTTTAGTTTTTTTTTTTTTTTTAAAAAATATATACATACGCAATGAAGTGGCTTTTTCCTGCACTGCTTGGAAGTCTGGTTATAACGAAAGCCCATGCTACGTTGCTGGTGATTGTCAGTTTTCATTGTTGTATAATCCCCGATCATTGTATAAACTAAGGCACTGCGTTCTCTGTAGGCTACAAACGAAACCTATGCAGACCGTATTGCTTCATTTGGTCCCCGACTATCTGAGAATGGAAAAGTAGGTTATCTCGTTGAGCCATTAGCTGATCCAACAGGTTGTAAAAAAGTAGATGCACCGTGCATGGATTGGGTAGCTTTGGTGAGGCGAGGCGGATGCTCATTTATAACAAAAGTTAGAAATATGCAAAATTCTGGTGCCATTGCCGTAGCTATAGGCGACCCAGAACATCAGTCAGGATGGATTACCATGTATGCACCGGGCAAGTACATTTCATTTATTCAATGACCATGTAATAACTGTTTCAGCCTATAGGTGATACATCAGATATCGTTATCCCAAGCATCTTCTTGGCCAAGAATGAATATAGTGTCCTTTTGTATTTATCAAAGATTGTAGACACACCCATGATGATACTATTGCGACTCGATAGTTTTATAACATGGTATATATTGACATTTTGCACACAGAAATGCCGTTCATTATAAACTAACAAACAGGAAAAATTGAATAGGCCACTACTTGATATTCTAATGATTATATTCGTCTCCCCGAGCATAATGATGATATTTATATACATTTCATGGCAAGTTCGACAAAGACAACGAAAGCAACAGGAAGTAGCTTCCATCGATGCTGTATCTCGCCTAGTGGTAAAGCAATTTCTCACTGAAAAAGTTAAAGAAAACGAAGCCGAAGAGTGTGCCATTTGCCTAGAAGATTATGTCAATGGAGAGGAATTACGAGTGCTACCCTGCAAACATGATTTCCATACCTTTTGCGTAGATGCTTGGCTAACGACACAGAAGAAATTTGCAAGTATTTTTCCCTGTGTTTGTTTGTATATATATCCAGATACTAACTTTGTTTGTTTGCTTCTTAACTTAGTGTCCCATATGTAAACGAGATATCAATTTTAAAATCGAAGGATCAAGTCGTCAAAATGAGCAGGGATGCCCTTTATTAATAGAGCCATAGTATTTTAAGTAAAATCAAGGCATTTGATAAAATTCTCGAGAGCAGTTGCAATAAAATAAATTGATTACTGCTGCTATTCAACCTTTTACAATAGTTCCTCATAGACTTGAAACATATTCCGTGTGCTATTATATCTCCCTTCAACATTAGCTGAATATGGTTGGAGTTCTTAATACTCCTTAACACAAATTTACTATGATTGATACGCTATATTTTTTTTACACAGTAAGATTTACGAATTATCAATCTCGACTTTTCAAATTCAACTGACTGGATTGGATTTAAAGAAACCAAGCAGGTGCATAAAAGTTATGCTTGTAAAATATGGTTTTAATTTTCTGTAGAGTATTTTTGGCGACATTTACTATACATTTGCTCAGATAAACTCATAAACTGCAAGCACAAAGGCATCAAGTTCCTGAAAACTGTCAAAATGTCGAACAAGATATAGTGTCAAGATGGTGTAAAGGGTCCTTCCGCGAGTGAGATGTTCACCGCGGATAATTTGCAGTTTAAGGAAATTGACCCAAGTAGTAGCCTAAAGTAGGCAATAACAACAGTCATTTGACGACATATCTTTTGTTCACTGCACAAGGCGAAATACAAAACACGCACTAGAGATAGTATCAGAAAACCAACAAACTGAATCTGTACTCAGAAACATTTAATGAAAGTTCACATTGATTATCCACCATGATATGGTGCACAAAAAAACCTGGGGTTCCTCCCATTTTGTGTCTCAGTATAATAAGGTTTGCGCTATCAGGGAATACACGCCCCCCTCTTTTATTATTTGATAGCGAGAAAAAGAAGTGAATGGTTGGTTCTCCCCCCAACAAAAAAGTTGGCCCAAAAGATATAAAAAGGAAGCGAATCTGTATTCTTTTGTCGATTCCAAATATACCTCTTTTCTCCATTTTTCTATCTTTCTCTCAAACATGACTACAGATCAAGTTAAAGTTCATCCTGTGCCTGAGCGTCTCTTGGATGCCTCCAAGAACCCTGTCCCCTATGTCGATTCCATGGAGAAGTACAAGGCTCTGTGGACTGAGAGTGTTGAAAAGCCAGATCAGTTTTTTGGAAATGTAAGTTTGCGCATCCCTTGCTAATGAATGCAGTGACTAAAAACAACGTGTAGCTTGCTCGTGAATTGTTGACCTGGTCAAAGCCTTTTGAAACCGTTCGCCACGGCTCCTTTGAGCAGGGCGATGTCGCTTGGTTCTTGGAGGGCGAACTCAATGTGTCCTACAACTGTATCGACAGACATGCTCTCGCTAACCCCAACAAGGTCGCAGTCATCCACGAAGGCGACGAGCCCAACCAAGTCCGTAAAATTACCTACGGTGAGTTGTTGCGTCAAGTCTGCCAAATGGCCAATACTTTGAAGAATTTGGGTGTGCGCAAGGGCGATGCAGTTGCCATCTACATGCCAATGATCCCCGAAGCCATTGTTGCCATGCTTGCCTGTGCCCGTATCGGTGCTGTTCACTCTGTTGTATTTGCTGGCTTCTCTGCCGAATCTCTTCGTGATCGCGTCATTGATTGCTCTGCTCGTGTTGTTATCACATCTGACGAAGGCCGTCGTGGCGGTAAGTCTGTTGCCACCAAGCGTATCGTCGATGATGCTCTTCGCACCAACCAAACCCAAGTTGAAAATGTCATTGTTTTCCGTCGCACTGGTGCTCGCATCGACTGGGTTGAACACCGTGATCTTTGGTGGCATGAAGAGATGGCTAAGGCTAGATCCTTCTGTCCTCCTGAGCCCATGAATGCTGAAGATCCTCTGTTCCTGTTGTATACTTCTGGTTCTACCGGCACCCCCAAGGGTATTTTGCACACTACCGGTGGCTACATTTTAGGTGCTGCTGCCACTGTCAAGTATATCTTTGACTATCATGAGGGCGATATCCATGCCTGTATGGCTGATATCGGCTGGGTAAGTGTTTTTTTTTGGGAAAATAAGGAGGCGCATATACTTATGCATTAGTAGGTTACTGGCCACACTTACATTGTCTACGGTCCTCTTGCTTTGGGTGGTACCACCGTCTTGTTTGAATCTACTCCTACCTATCCTAACCCTAGTAGATTCTGGGAATTGATCGAGAAGCACAAGATTACTCAGTTCTACACTGCCCCTACCGCTATTCGCGCTCTCCGTCGTCTCGGTGACCAGTGGGTTGAAAAGCACGACTTGTCTAGTCTTCGTGTTATTGGATCTGTTGGCGAGCCTATTAACCCTGAGGCTTGGGATTGGTATAATGAAAAGGTCGGCAGAGGCCAATGTGCTGTGGTCGATACTTACTGGCAGACTGAGACTGGCTCCATTATCATCTCTCCTCTTCCTGGATCCCACCATACCAAGCCTGGATCCGCTACGCTCCCCTTCTTTGGTATCAAGCCTGAAATTCTTGACCCCACCACCGGTAAGATCATTACTGAAAACCACGAGACTGGTGTCCTTGCTATCAGCCAGCCTTGGCCCTCAATGGCTCGCACCGTCTTTAACAATCATTCCCGTTTTGTCGAAACCTATCTCAAGCCTTATCCTGGCTACTACTTTACTGGCGACGGTGCCTACCGTGATGAAGACGGCTACATTTGGGTCCAAGGTCGTGTCGACGATGTTATCAATGTTTCTGGGCACAGACTTTCAACTGCCGAAATCGAGTCTGCGCTCGTTCACCATGAAGCTGTTGCCGAAGCAGCTGTTATTGGTGGCCATGATGATCTGACCGGCCAGTGTATTCATGCTTTTGTCTCTGTCCGCCCCAACGTGGATGCGTCTGAAGGTTTAGACAAGGAGTTGAGTTTGTTGGTTCGCAAGATTATCGGCCCTTTTGCTACACCCAAGCGCATCTACATTGTGAACGACCACCCCAAGACTCGCTCTGGTAAAATTATGCGTCGTATTCTTCGCAAGATTGTGAACGGAGAGCAGGATTCTCTCGGTGACATCTCTACTCTTGCAGACCCCTCAGTCGTTTCCAAGCTGATTGTTCTCGTCCATGGCCCCAAGTAAATTTTATAAATTATTCCTCTAATGTCATAATATCAATATCATAACTACCCTAAAAGACATTTTTTTTGTACAAAATATTTATTCAATAAAGAAAAACGCTGCATTTTTGCAACAGCAACAAACACTCTTTAAATTGCTCTGTCTAGTTTGGTTAAGAATCGCAAAACAGCTAGTAGCACAAACCCAAACGCGTGTATATTACTAGGTTGGTGGGTTCAAAAAAATTTAAACGTGTCCTCGTCTTAATTAAAGGTCGAAAAATTCAAGGCATTGTTTATTTTCATTGTTATCTAGTTGATGAGTTAACTCTGGCAACGACACATAACTTTCTGACACGTATATATTTCTATAACGATAACATGTCCGAGAACGTCCCACCTCCAATTCCCAGGCACAACAGAACAACTAAACTTACTGTAGCTCCAGACGTTCGTCCAGATCCTCCTCCCCTCCCCTCCACCACCACTCACTACACCAGTAATTTGCTATCGACAACAGACGTATTTCAGGATACAAATGAAACTAGAAAAAAGGAGCCTGTAGATCCGCAAGACGAAAAAACCACAATTGAAGCAAACAAAGCCGTTACAAAGCAGTTAGACAAAGACCAGCCCTCTCTACTTACCAAGGAAGAAGCGCCTGAAGACCCACAGGCAGCCAAAGACGATGAAAAGAAACCCCTTGAAAAGGACGCAAACGTAGTTGAGCAGGAGCTGATTGAGAAAAAGGAAGAAGAATATGATGAATTGGCCAATCCATACGACCTGACAGGGTATCAAAAACTGAGCAAGATTGGAGAAGGCACATACGGTGTGGTCTTCAAGGCTCGCCAAAAGTCATCCAACAAGCTGGTTGCGCTAAAGAAGATTCGCCTAAATTTGCAGGAAGGCGTGCCAACCACCACCATCAGAGAAGTTGCAATTTTGAAGGAGATGGATCATGAGAATATTATCAAGTAAGTGCAAATTTCAGAGGTGCCATACAGGTGTATTAAGTTGACAGACTACTCGACATGATTCAACGAGACGCCACCATTTACCTGGTTTTTGATTTCTCTGAAGTGGATCTGCGAAAGTATATGGACACGATGAAAAGGCCAGGCTTGACAGCAAACCACATCAAAAGCTTTATGCACCAACTGCTAAGAGGTTTGCATTACTGCCACTCACACCGTATATTGCATAGAGATTTGAAGCCACAGAATCTGTTGATTGATCGACACGGGCGATTGACTATTGCTGATCTTGGATTATCTCGTGCTTTCGGTGTGCCCATGCGCACATATACGCACCAGGTATGGCCAAATCAGAGAACTTGGAAGGAATTCGGTTTCTAATCTGTTGAGACTTTAGGTGATTACATTGTGGTATAGAGCACCTGAGATTCTACTGGGCAGTCCTCACTACTCAACAGCTGTAGACATGTGGAGTGTGGGCTGCATTATGGCAGAAATGATCACATTAAGGCCCTTATTTCCTGGGAGTGCCCAAATTGATCAATTATTTCGCATATTTCGAGAATTAGGGACGCCCAACGAAGATGTTTGGCCAGGCATAACGACTTTGCCCGACTACAGCGCTCATTTTCCCCGTAAGCACTATTGCAGCCACCAGATGTAATGGGATACTAACGCGACTTTTATAGCATGGAAAGCAAAGGATTTACGGGCTTCTTTTGAAAAGCAAAAGAATGCTGTGGTTTTACCAGACTCGGCATATAAATTATTGAAAGCGATGCTCGAGTACGATCCTGTGCGTCGTATATCTGCTGTTAGAGCTGAAGAAAATCCGTACTTCTACGATGATATCTCCTTGCTTACCCTCTAGATTTTTTTTCTCTTTTCTCCTCATGTACTCATATGCTCCTATCGATTTATTGTTTATAACACTGTTCTTTTTCCATACCGTAATCATAATTTGCTTGAATAAACACTTGAGCAATTTCTCTCTCTCTCTTCCCTCATTATAAATACATTATACACTTTTTGTTTTTGTTTTGTTTTTATGTAGATAATTAAGACGTATAAAATAAACTTCAAGCATATATCAGTTAGCTTAAACGTCAGCATGACGGTGTAAATGTTCGCTCGTAGTTGGTGCCTGGACCACGACAAGACTGGCCAAAGTCCCTGCAGACAAAATTTGGAAGGCAGTGTTTCCAAGTGCAGATTTGAAGCCTCGGCTGTAGGGAGAGGTAGACAAGTTACCTTCCAATGGAGTAGGCGATGCAGTCGGTAAATTAGAAGCATTGCTGGCAGAAATGGATCTTCCTAGCACTACTAAATCATGCTTATCGAGGGGAGTCTCAAGGGTATCCAAAAGAGTAGCATATTCAGACATATTGCTGCCAGGTGGGTATCTCACAGACCAAAGCATAACACTAGACACGACAGAGGATGATGTGAATAAGCCTTCAAGCAAAGCGTCATCGGAAATGTTCTGCGCGTTTGCTGTATTCAATGTGCTTCTGATGGAATCTTGGGTAGCATATGTTGTGGATGGCTCGTCGCTGGTCAACTTTAAAACGAGGATCTTTGCTCTGCTATGAAGGCGAAGTGCAAAGATTAAAGCAGCACGGTCATCAGCGCCACCATGGGTAAAGGGTACAATGATCTGAAAATCTTTGTGCAGCTCTGGGTTTCCGTCTTGAATGTGTCCAAATCCACGATCTATGAACAGGCCAACAGTTGAATGCGTAATCGAATACGCACTGGAGGCGAAATCAACATCAGAAATTTGGTAGGGTTTCCAGTCAACGACATCAAAAGGATTGACTTCTTGGTGCTGCTGTAGTTGCTGGGAGTGGGCATGGTTGCTGTTGCTCACCCAAGGGAGTAAAATCATGTCAGCTGACACGGATTCACTGTAATCTGCTACAGCGTTGATATACTCGGACGGCGTGCAGAAATCCAGTCGTGTTTGTATTGATTCGATGCCGACCAGACTGGCAAAGGTTCTCAAAACATTCAGCACGGGATCCTGCTTTTGTGTTTCATGGATATCCTGGATTTTCATAATATCTGATGCACGTTGTGTCAATTCAAGTAATCGAAGAGCGTGAATGTCAATACGGCTTTTGTTATAGTTTTCTGTGGCGCTAAGTGGATCTTGCTTCAACAGACGAATCAAGGCCATCACCGAAGGGACAGTGTTGATGCGGTTGAGCATTGTAACCAGCGAAAAATACTGATCTGAACCTAGTCGTGAAGCAACCAGCACACTGGGGTCCTTTTGATCTAAGCCAATGACTTCTGTGTCATGCTCGGCGCCATTTGCAAATCTTTCTGCTGTCTGTTTCTGATACCACTCGGGATAGAGCCACATTACGATTGGTGTAGTCATGAAAGTAGTGATCAGTGCCATGACTACCATAATAACAAAAACTATATATATACGCCAACGTAAATATTAGGTATCATAACGAGACAATATTGCACCATAGCATGCAACTTACTTTGGTCATTCAAGACGCCAGCGTCGTGGCCAATATTCAGAACGATCAACTCTACCAAACTGTGTAACGTGGAGGTCATTAGATCAGAATAAAGTTACAAATGCAACCTTATATTTGATTACCCTTTACAGCTCATTAAAAAGCCTATTGTCCAGGATTCGCGCGTAGTCAAGCCTGTTAATCTTGCCGCTATTGCACATCCAGCAATCTTACCAAAGCACGCTAAGAAAATGACCAGAATGACATAGCCCCATACTGTTCCTGTGTTTAGCAAACCAATCTGCGTCTTGAGTCCAGATAGCGTAAAGTACTGATGGCACACGTATGAATATTTGCGTACAATCAACATAGTACACGAACTTACCAGCGGCAAAAATATAATGTTTACTATATCTTCAATTTTCTCGGTAATCTTGATGGCAAGATCATGATCATGCGGCACAATGACGCCGGCGAGGAACCCCCCAAAAATGGGATGTACACCTAAATCAGCAAGAATTGTCATCAAACTACAGATTCCCAAACATATATATGCTAAACCTACCAATAATGTCAGTTACAAATGCAGAGACTAACACTAACAACAGGGTGATAGCCATCAAAAATGGAGATGGGCCTCTTTCAAACGATCCAGTTTTGATGGCCAATCGACGATACAAAGGTGCAATAAAGATGATGAGAAACAATGCAAAAGCAACTGTAGTCAAAAAGACATAGAGTGCTTCTAACCCGCCCGAAGAATTCAAAAGTGCAACGACAAGAGCAAGCAGCACCCTAATGATGTGATTAACTGCTGATTGAATATGTTTATGCCAAGCTCCAAAAACTCACCAAGCTACACAGTCATTCAGTAGACCAGCCGACATGGTAATCACACCGACTCGTGTACGGAGCAACTTGAGTTCTGCTAATATACGAGCCAATACAGGGAACGCCTATGTACATTACTGAGTATTCGTATCTATTCGGTGCTTAGATACACTTACGGTGATAGCCATGGCCACACCCAAAAACAACAAAAAGCTTGAAAACGGAATATCGTTGTCGTTTTGCAACTTGTACAGACCCACGCTGACAGCAGCGCCTAATCCAAAGGGTAATGCCATACCAGCAAATGCGATAGACACGCTTTGTTTCCAGTCTCGCTTGACTATGCGTAGATCCACTTCCAGACCAACTTGAAACAAGAAAAACACCAGGCCCAATGTTGAGATCAGATTAAGAAACGGCAGTGATTGACTTGGAAAGATGGTGTCTTTAAAATGTGGAATACGGCCCATTACAGACGGGCCCAAGATTATGCCTGCAAGGACTTCTGAAATAACTCTAGGCTGCTTCAAATACACTAATGGAACCGCCAATATTCTGCAAAACACAAGAATGATGACAGCCTATTCACATTACGCAATAAAAAAAAAATAAGCTTTCCTGTGTTTGTATTATACATGCCAGACGTATATCGCTTTAGCACTTGCCTGTATTATAAAAAGTGTGATGGGATTTGCCAGATTTACATCGGTTGGATTGAGTCCCGAGAAAACACCTGCCTGTGGGGGAGCATTTGTAGTTTCCATTATTTAAAGTTATAGATATAAAATTAAATAAATTGTCTCCTTGTCTTGATTTGCCATTAAATATTCATTTGATGTCTATGTGTAACAATAACGAGCATCCCACACACACACACACACACACCGGTGAATGCGTGACCATATCTTCAATTTAAGTAATAATAATTGAATTAAATAAGATTGGTGAAGGTTAGTGATGATATGATTTTCTTGTTTGTTTGTGGATAGCAAACTAAATTCCCAAAGAAACTGATATTGTAACGGTGTTTTTCTTTTAATTCCATTGAATGACCTTTAGTTGTTAGGCAGGCACTGAACAATATTGTTGTGTATAAAATACAGACCTGTTGCCATTAGACTTAACATATCGATTTGGTATCCAATGGCAAATTACTTGGTTTTGGGACGTTTTCTATTTAATTTCAGATGTTTACTGAAGAAAATTCAGACTATTTCAGTGAATGTTCCATTTTTTTTTTTTTTTTTAAAGATTTTTATTACTTGCTCCGCGTAAATTACAGAGTTTTGAGTGTAATCAAGCGGCGGGCGCAATCATCAGTTATATAAGATATGAAGGATAAGATATGAAGAATATAGTATAAAGTGGATAAAGGATAAAATAAAATGAAATAAAATTTATAAGAAAAGAAAGGA
>MU619406.1:14859-40683 GCA_025201805.1 Parasitella parasitica | reverse complement strand
AACTTAAAGATATTGCAGGTAAGAAGCTGTAACAATTCTGATTCTTCTGAAAGATACTAACATTGTCTCCATGTTCGTACTCATGTCCCATTTTCACCCATTTTTGTAATCGTGTCCCAACTCAATTTGGAAATGACCAAAATTTATTTTCATTGGCCCAACCTAGTTTCGTCAACTGTATTTAGAATTGATTTTCGTAGAAATATAAGTCAATGATCATTTTTTGCATATTGGGATATTCACTACAAGAATATTTGTTCAGTTTTTATTTCAGATTTCTAATCATTTGCTTACTTGCCTTATAATAATTTTTAAATCACTCATATTGGTAGTGAACCCTGCGTAATGAATATAAGCTAAGAAGTCTAAAGAAAAATTTCTTTTTTATAATTTGATCAGCCATGTTGTTATCTAGTTTTTTTACCTTGAGTACCTCCATCAACTTGATCTAATTCTGCTATTAAAGTATTTTGATCATCCAAATCTCGTTTATGAAAACCTTCTTTTGCGTTGCTGTGAGTTGATACGTAAACTTTTTCTACAAGTGATCTTTGTCGTATTATATCCACCATTCTCTGTAATAAAGCTGCTCGATTATCACTTGGTGTTCTCGACTTTCTGTAATATCCAATAATATGGTATCCATCGTTTTTTAACTGGTTTACATAGGCGTGATGTTTTGGTATAACATTTATAATATTTTTTGCAAGATCAACTACAAAACTGGAGTTAATTTATTTTGTTTATCTTGCAATACCATTTACGAGCTTTACCATAACATCCGTTATCCAATACATTTAGATGACGTCTTCTTAACTTTTTGTTTTTTGTGTTTCCTTTTACAACTTTACGTTCTGGCTCATCTGATAGAAAATCAACATTTTGCTTGTTCAACCATTGAGTGAGTGCCAAAGATGTAGTCTTGTCAAATTTTTTAGTGAAAGTCCAAACAACTCCTAGAATTTCTTTATCATATACATTGTTTAACTTGTATGGAGAGTTTGACGAAGATTCCATTTTCGGTCGATATACATAGTTTATAAATTCTACAATTTGCGCGTCATTGTCTATATTTTATCGTTTTTAGCAACGATTTCGTTTCTCACATTTATTTTTACCTACCAAACAAGAGATCTTCCTTTTCTTCTTTTTTTTTTTTTTAAAGGTTTTTACTGATTGCTCCGTGTAAAGCACAGTAGTGAAACTGGCTCAAGAGGCGGGCGCAAATATAGATTTAGTCAGACGGAGATAAAATAATACTGAGGGACAGAGATTGAGAGATATTAAATAGAAGGGATAAAACATATGAAAGCAAAAGATAATAATATAAGAAGGTGTTCAGTTTGCCGACAGAACTATGACCCTACCAGTATGCTACAGAACGGAATGAACTGAGTCTTCCTCAATGCGTTTTAAAACTTCGATTCGGATGTTGGCCAGAACCGCGGCTGTAGTGAAAGGAGTGCCATCAAAGATAAAGCAAAAGTGAGCTCTCCAGATGTTAGTTAAGGCTATGAAAACGATGAGAGACGCAGGTACAGAGCTTTTTCGGCTGTAGCGAATGTCATAGAAATCAAAAGAGCGAATAGCTTGAATAATATCATGAATAGATACTGTTGGCCAAAGGAATTCGAAAACAACAGCCTGCCAAATGTTGGCTTTGGCTGGACAATAGAAGAGGAAATGCGAAGGAGAATCAACTGTTAGTGAGCAAATGGCACATAGTGGGGAAGGGTGCTGTCCCGGGAACAGTCGATGTAGAAGAGACTTATGTGGGATTTTGTTGTTGATGAAGCGGTAGACTACATTTCTTTGTAGCATAGTTAAGGCTAAAGCCCAAAACAATGTCCAGAAGTCAGAACTAATTGATGATAGACATGTAGGTACAAAAGTATCAGAACACGCCTGACGAAATGTTTTGGTGGAAATCTTGGAGAGGACGGTCGCCCCGTTAGGAAATTCTAATTGTAAGGCAAAGGGAGTGAAGTCAATTGTTGATGACGATGCTGACGTTGAACTGGATGAAATACACGGATAGCATAACGATTGAAAGAAAGGTTGCAATTGTAGGTCTCCAGACTGAATGCCCCGAAAGAGTTTAGTAGGAGCTTGTTTCCAACGACGAAGAGTAGAATCTTGGGTATCCCTCCAATGCAGAAATTGCCTATTAGCATTGTATTGAAACACATCAGAGACTGTCATGTCCTTAATTTTTGGAGGGATCCGGAATGGACTATGAGGACGTGTAAAGAGGACAGTTTGTAACGGTAAATGCAGAGCAGTGGAATGATTGATCTGAACAGAGTCATAGTTTCGTGGGATTGAGTCAATGCTACGATATAGAATATCGATAGTGGCAACCCGTCCTTTCCTAGTGAAACTTCTTCTGGAAGAGGGCAGTAGCAGCGGAATTTGATGATGTCTAGAACGATTGACGTTGTTAACATAATGAATCAGTATACTATGCAAAGGATCTATGGTCGTTGAATGAGAGGAATTTGTTAACAGAGGTTGTATCCAGCGAAAGTATAAAGCCGAGTATTGGGCAGTAACATTGAGTACTCCAAGTCCACCTTTAGTTTTGGGGAGAGTCCAGGTACTTCATGGGAGTAGTGGGAAGATGCCCCTTTTGAGGAATTGGATAGCTACACTAGTGATTTTTTGGAGGTCTTGTTGAGTAAGAGGAGTAACGCGAAGAATATACCAACATTTGGACAATATCAGCGTATTGATGACCGTTGCCCTACCCAATACAGACAAAGAGCGAGTTGAATGCAGCTGAGCTGCTACTCTCAATTTAGGGACGACTGTGGCAATATGATTGACCCGTTGGGTTTTGCTTTGAATGAGCGGAAAGCCTAGATAGATCAATGGCATAACGTCTTTCTTTGAATGGAGGTGGTGGATATGTATAGCTTCGAGTGGTTGACGCCAAAAGTTCCAAGTATCTCGGCCAGAGAGCGAGAATGCCTCAACTTTGCTAAGATTGAACTTGGCATTGGATGCTTTACAAAATAAATCCATGTAGTATCTAAGTAAGCGAAGATCAGTGCGATTGTGAACAAACACTAAGGCATCATCTGCGTAGCAGAGAAGTCTAGTGTTGATATCGTTGGATTGCGTGGTGGACTGGTCGTTTTTGATTTTGCCAAAGTTATAGCCAGTATAATCATTATCTTGTAGAATAGCTTGAAGAAAGGGTTCAAAAGCAAGATCATAGCATATACAGGAAAGAGGATCGCCCTGTTTGAAGCCTCGACGTTTATAAACTTCGTCCGTAAAATAGCCATTGAGATTGATGCGGATCTTGTTTAATGCCATGAGATTGTAGATACAATAAACTACGCTTTCTGGGAAGCCACAATGGCGCAGAACCAGTTTGAAGTACGTTAGATTAACGCGATCATATGCTTTTTCTTGGTCAAGCAGTAAGCCTATGTCATTTGAGAGGTGGGCTGTTGTGGATTGTTGTTCAGCAAGATCATATTTCAGTTGAGCATCCTCCATAATTAGTTGACAACGGAGACCGTTTTCAGCAATATACTTGCCGGGGACAAAGCCTATTTGATTACTGTTGATCAGTTTGGCGGAGACGTCCATCATTCGTTTGTTGAGTATCCGTGTGAAGTATTTGTAGTCGCAATTAGCAAGACTCAGAGGCCGGTAGTTCTTCATGTCAGTGGAATCCCCTTTTTTCTTGAGTAGGGTCATAATGGATTCATTCCAGGAATCTGGAAATATGCCTCTATTAAGAGCATCGTTGAATACAGTAGTTATTAAATCCTTATAGGGTGGAAATCGAACAACCAAGTTGAGAATCTCATAAGGAATGCCATCCGAAGCTTTTCTTCTTTTGATTTGTACAGGCTGTATAAAATCGGAGCACCGAATATTCGCGCTTCGCATACAATCTCAGGTTCATTTATATTGCTTCTGAAACAAATTTCAGCTTCCTCCATCTTATCTACTCTTTGTGTACAGATTTGAGCATTCTCTTCGTTGAATTGTTTACAGTAAAAGATGCAACATGCTTCCTCACGAGAGATGGTGTTCATTCTAAAATGTTTAACAAATAAAATAAAGCTGTAAAAAAGGACTGGTTGAAAAAAAAAAAATTTCGGCAGTGAAATGGACTGGTTGGATTTTTTTTTTCTAAGCAGTGAAATGGACCGGTTGACCAATTGGTTTTCGGAAAAGCGACCAATTTTTTCGGTAAGGTGACCAATTGACGCTGGAAGCACTGTACAAGGTTCTTCGGATCGTGTTAAGATTTTTTTTTAGAACCGTACGTTCTGTATCAAGTGAAAGATGTCAAAAGGCGGTCAATGCCCATGCCAGGCCCACTAGAAATTTTTTTTTTGCGAAGAAATGAAGAAATGGTTTGATGTAGGATGCACCCACCACTGCAGATGACATCATGCTCATTGTATTTACAGTATCTTGTCGAAATGCAAAATAACATGAAAGATGGTCGTATATGTTCATTATTGTATTAACAAATTATCCATTTTTTGAATAAATAAAAAATTAATAGATAAAGCTTTCTTTGTAATCAATACATATAGTGCCACAATACGTTATACTCGACTTTTCACCTCATCACAACTGTATGTTCTAATCAATTGATCTGAAATAATCATATTTCAGATCACTGGCTGTTACAATACAACCCGCGTTCTATCATTTGCTATTTGCAATAAATGTTCAAAATATATACTTATTCATATTCAATTCGAGTTGATCTCATCGTCTGTCTCTAGCTTATTAAAATGAAAATCATCAGCTTACTAAAATTACATCTAATAGATTTGGACCACATCTAATGTTTTGAATTATTTGGAGTATACGCGAGTTTTTATGTCACTTTCACTTTCATTCTCTTTGCTTCCAGTACTTTCTCTGATTTTTAGTTTCTCTCTCTCTCTCTCTCTCTCTCTCTCTCTCTCACTCACTTTATCGTAAATCAACGTTCTGTATCTCCAATGTCCTTTAATTTGCAAATCCGGCGCTGAGGAAATCTCAAGAAGTTGGTTTTCTGTTCTGAATGAAACAGTTTCCTTGATTAGTGCTTGGCTAACAAGGCTGCCAGTATTGCCGCTGCAAAGCTTCAATGTTTTCTGGTGTCATTACTCCTTCAGCGGTCATTTTCATACAGTCCAATGCTATAGTGTACGCTTAGGCTTCTTTTTTTTTCCAATAGACTATTATCACATTCATGATTGAAACTACGAGTTTAGTGACTCAAACATTATATAAAGGTTTTTACCCATTATGGAAAACAGTTATTTGATTTTATGGCTTTTGACACTTATTTTAATTCCAAGCCAACATAATATAATGGGTAAATTCATTTTTAGGTGGATAGTGCCCGTAAAATCAGTGTTTCTATCCCTTTTGATGCCCTTAATAGAACGGATAAACACTATAAATCGGACATTTCACAGTAACCTTTCTGTCCCTAATATTGTGGTAATTACATTATTGTTATTAGGGCTTGTTGCACCGTAGTGGTGCCTTCTACAGTGGCACAACACAATTTTGATAATAATCTCTGGTTTAATATCACGTATATGTACATATTATAGAATGTGATAGATAATCCAGATATAAGGCTAACAAAAAGACGCAAAATCGGCGTCGTAGTAAGAATCACCTCCTCCTCGTTGATTAATATAGTGATATCTTGTCACTACCCTTAACATTGATACTTTTGGTTCCCATTTATTTACCGTGAGGATAATAAAGGTCGAACTTTCTTTTCTTCCACAATTTAAAAAGGTCCTATTTTTCATGCAATATTACTATCATTACATTTGGTATGAGATCAAGGCTTTACCATTTAGAGCTGATGCAAAATAAACTAGCCTTTTAAAAATTTGTCTGGGACCTTTTGCAATGAAATAATACCTTTTATTGTCATATCATTATCCAAGTAAATCTATATAAAATATTCACATTAAATTCCAGGCACAGAAAAGTAAAGCTAGATATTCAAAGTATCTCTGAGCGATGGAACTTTTGTACAAAGTTCAACTTATCACAATTCAGATACTCTTTTATATATTACGCAATAATAAATTATGCTCGATTGCATGATTTGATAAAGCGTTTGCTCATGAAAGTGGCAGTTGCATTAATTCTAGAGAAACAATAATATCGAATCTGAAACCCCATAAAAAGCTCGGTTGCTTCTGTAAACAAACATCCTGACTACAATATTGGCACAACGTATCGTAAAATCGACCACTTTATCAAAAGATTTCAACTATCATTCAACTCTGTGAGAAAATGTCAGTAATGGAAGTTTATTTGTGAAACTGAAAAGTAGACATGAGCGCTGATAACATAGTATATTCTCTACACATCTTTTTAAATTTTTTTTAAAGGGGAGTTGGCCTACTTTATTTAAAGTTCTTAAACTGTCATATTGAGGGAATAAAAAGACTGATGTGGGCATATACAACGAAATAATAGTAAATGGTATAAATGAAGAGAATCAAAGAAATCACATGTAGTTCATCTTCCAGCCGGGAGAAATAACGGATAGTACGTTGTAGGACTAAGTGAGGAAGAAACAGGATGCCATCGAAAATCACGCGTCAATGAGCCTGCCAGACTGTCAGTAATGTGCATACAAAGATTTGATCTGTTGAAAGTACACTATTTTCAGCAATTTTTTCCTCAGCTTGTGCACGCTTTTTATTTTATTTTTTGCACACTTGTAAGAATAGTTTTTGCACACTTTCTTAATTAATTCTGCACAGTTTTTAAAAAGACATTACTTGAATGAACTTTCAGTTTTACCACGAAGATGGACATGGCAACGCTGTAGATGAGTACGGCAGAGAGCCTGTCTTGATGGATGTAGACAATGAGGGTTATCCTTTAGCCGATACCGTAAATTTCGACAATTACTTAGCTTCCAAACCACCTGAAAAGCCTAAGACATTAAAAGCCCCCAAAAAAAGGGGTTTCGTCTTCAACTGGACCTTCTAACTACTAAAAAAAGCATGGAGACGATGTCAAAGGTCACTTTTTTTATTTGGTCCTCACTGCGGGGAAAGCAGGACAGCAACTCGGTATTGCTCGTCGAACTGCATATGACTGGCTGAAGAAGGATCAAAAAGATATTATGGAAAGAATCAATCCTGATAATCACATTGAAACCGAAAACTTAACACTTGAAAAGAAAGCCGGTCGACCAGTATTGTTGGGTGAAGAACATAAGAAGCATTTAGAAGATAACTTTATCGACCATCCTTCGGCAACATTAGATCAAGCAATGGAAAGCCTTACTACCCAATTTTCTGACTTGAAGGTGTCAAAAACCACTGTTTACAATTTCATGACAGAAAACTGCGCCTTGTCATTCAAAAAGGCTCATTTTCATTCACAAGAAAGAAATTCGCCTGCAAGCATTCAGAGAAGATTTGAATGGGTAGTTCGATGGGCTGAGACCGATATGGATTTTAACAGCAACTGTGTGTTTATCGACGAATCTGCGTTTCATATCAATTTAAAAAGGAGAATGGCTTGGTCAAAAAAGGGAATTCGAGCTGAAGTAGTCCAACCTTTAACCAGAGCTAAGACGACAACTATATTGGGAGCCATTTTCCCCTTCGGTGTCATCAATGTCAAAGTTAGAGTACCATATGCTGAAGCTTCTAAGAAACGAAAAGTGACAGGAGGTAGTAAGGCTCAGAAGACTGCTGGAACTGTTACTGGGCATTATATGAATTTTATTTCAAAGCACCTTAGATGTCATGGATCGTCACGAACAATTTAAAGGGAATTATCTTATCATGGATAGTGCCCCTATCCATACATCAGATAGCATCAGAAGATTCATTGAGAGCCGTGGGTACGGATGTGTTTATCTTCCCCCTTATTCGCCTGAGCTCAATCCAATTGAGCAGTTCTGGTTGGTTGTAAAGAGTAAATTAAAAAAGGAAAAGCTCTTGCAGAGCGAAACTCTTAATATGAGAATCGCTGAAGCTTGTCATAATGTTCTCTTTAGCGACTTGGAAGAATTCTGTCGCTATTCTGCTTCAAAATTTGAAACCTGCTTCAATAAAGAACCTCTATAATTTAATTTGCACACAGTGTGCAAAAAGCCAAATTTGTGAGTGTGCAAAAACTACTCTTACAAGTGTGCAAATATTATTTTTAAAAGTGTGCAAAAAATAAAATAAAAAGCGTGCAGAAAGTAAAATGAAATATGAGCAATTTTTCCTCAGCTTGTGCGAATAATTTCTGAAAATAGCGTATTTGGAAGCAAAAAAATAGTGTACTACATGGTAGGCAACTGCGAAGTGAAAATCGGTGATAGTTTACAGTAACTCTCTCTACAAGTTCTGCTTATCTAGATTTGGAAAGAATCTTAGTGATAAAGAGAAAATTAAAGAGTGCGTTGATGGTAATGGCAGTTGGTATCCAAAAAAAAAGTGCAGTTATTTCTGTAACTAGCACCATTATAAACGACGCAAGCTAATATTTTGTATGATGATGTCTCGCAACAGTAACTTCTATTCAATCTGAACTTTAGAGCATCAACAATCTCCCATTTATTCAGTTTTTTTCCAATACTGATGGCAAGTATCCAAAATCAAGTTGTATTAAAGTGATTGTGTCAAGAGACCTCCAAAGTCCCCATAAAGACGAAGTACGAAAATCTCCAATATTTACCGCCCGCGTTGTATGTGTAACCAAAATAATGCAGCTCTTGAATGCTTTGTGTATAAAACTAATTATTTTCTTGACTACTAACAAGCAAACGATACAATAATAAATATCATCAACTTATTGCTCGCGCTTTAGAGTAAAATGACTTGAAATTACACAATTTAGCGTAGCACTTCATATTTTACTTTTTAGGTAGGACCAGAAGACGAAGTTTCATCACGTTGTGCTCTATTGTGTTGCACATGCCAATAAAGATTTGCATGGGTACAACCACTTTTTGAATGAAAAGCAAAAAAAAAAAAAAAAAAAAAGCCATAAATTCAAGAGAGTATGATGTAGATTCGCTTCTTTAATATAAAAAGCGTTGCTCTTGTTCTTGTTAAGCCGGTTGTAAAAGCCAAATGACTTTAGTGAATACAAGACATCTGAGCGACGATCCATTATTTTTACCAAGATGGATGTTCCGTAAAAGGGGTTTTCCCAAATTAGCCTCAAAATCATCGTCAACAAAATCAAACATCCGGGTCGAGAATCAACTTTAGCGCCGTGTACAACCATTGGTTTGGTTGCTACGGTTAAAAATTGTGCTTCCTTCAAAAGCTATATAGACCAAAATTGCTTATAAAACGATGGAAATCGAGGAAAACTTGATACCAAAGATCTTTTATTTATTTGCTTCTTCCTTTTCTTTTATTCCCCCTTAATTTTGAAGATTAGTACTAGCTTTTTTTTTTCTAAAGCAAAAAGTTTCCTCTTCTTCTATTTTATTTGAAGCTTTTGGATTCATTTGACTAAAAAAAGCAATTAAATCTCTTTTATATACTTTTATAGTATTATATACCAACTGTTTATATTCACAAGCAACACATATACCAAGTAAATTATACTTTTCATGGCACAAAATAGAGGATATCAGGCTCCTGCATTTGGGTATCGCGGTGCTGGTGGAAGACAAAGACAATCACTTCGCACAGATGATGAAGAAGCCGGTCATACCAGTAACAGATCAAACCTTAGCGTAACTTCTGAAAGACATCCTGCTACTGCCTATCGTAGACCTTCCCATAGTAGTCGCTATATTTCCAATGAGAGTAGCATTAGCAATGGATCTGGCGCTGTTGGCTCTAATGTGATCCGAATACGTACCAATGAGCATGAAACAGTCGCTCCTCTTCATGATCCTGCTGGAAAGCCTCTTCGTAGACATGGAACCGAAACAATTGGTGATGTACTGTTGCACCCACTGAAAGAGTTTCAGCTTCATCAAAAGCGCTCTGAGGCTTATCAAACAGAAAAAATTGCCTGGAATGAAAAGCATCCAGACTCAATTGCTTCTGAAAAAGATGTTAACATTATTACAGATGAAATGGTTGAGTAAGTATGGATGATAAGTGTATGAATTAATTTATTAACACTACTATTATATAGTGAGAATGTTAGAGTTAGATTGAGTAAGAAAAATATAGGTGTGCTTGATTTGATAATTAATTAGTCTTGCAGCAATCCATTTCCGCCATTTAGTCGGTGACCAAGATTTTGAAATTAATGAGGATCAAATTTCTGAATTAGAAAAGCCTGTAAGAAATTATTTTGATATGTATCACTTTCAATGATGGCCAAATACTGACATGTTTCTTTGACAGCTGCAACTTTCGCCAGCAGAAAAAGAGCAATTTAAGACCTTTAAAGATACTGATGATTTGATCGACTTTTTGGAGCGAACACACAGAGATTTTTCAGTGAAAGTTCACAAAACTGTCCAAATGCGAGCCCAGTTAGCATCAGCAAAAGGCGATTTATTTCAGGATTCCTCTAGTAAGATACACATTACCCATTTAAAATAACATTGCTAAATTGTCCTTTTTTTTTTCTCTCAAAGAGAGCTCTTTTGATTTAAGTGAAAAAACAAATGCTGTTTTATCTGACAAGACAAACACATCTAGCAGCACGGAAAAACTGCCAACAGTGGATGAAAAGCATAATTCAGGCACATTTAAGAAATCCGACTCTGGTGAGCTTTCTCAGGCTACCAAAAAACATCCTCACAAGAACCATTCACCTTCTGATTTGTTGATGGACTTGAATGAAAATGTATATATTCAAGTGCAATTCATTCTTATTGTCCAGCGCAACCACCATAATGTGAGAAGAGATTTTTTCTCTGTTCCTGATCCAGATTTGTCTGACGAAATTGGTGAAGAATCTTCTGCTACGTGGGTTGAATTGTTGGGTGATGTGTTTTATGTAGGCTGGCTCAGGTAAAATAACTAACAGCACTGTTTTGCACCAATACTGACGAGCTTGTAGTCAATTTACGCATTCGGTTCACATTAACAGTGTTGCAACGCTTAATACATATGCAGCATGGTTCGTAGTTATGTGGTGGACTTGGTGCTCAAGTGCTTTATATTCATCTCGTTATGATCGACAAGGTATACTATATATTACCAGCCAGATGGTATTTTGATGTGTAAACATCTAATCTGATTTTATAGATGTTGCTCATCATCTTTACAAGATTATTGAACTCTGTGGTTTAAGTAAGCTTATAAATTTGTCTGAAAGCCAATATCAGGTTATACTAACATGGAAACAGTTCTCATGGCCGGTTCTAGCGATAAACAAAAGTTTGAATCAGAACCCAAATGGTTTATTATAGGCTATATCATTATGAAAGCTGTTGTACTATTTGAATACTCGGTTGTCTTTATCGTTTCTCTTAGCGCACATTTCAAATCATCTCGCAGGCCCTTGGGCGTCTACGTTGCTGCTAGTGCCATTTCTATTGCCATGTGGGGTGTTTCTCTGTTGTATCAATCTCAAGCTGACATGGCTAAACGATACGCTCTTTGGTATGTGAGTATTGGTATGGAAATTATCGTCCATATGATTTTACAAGGCAACAGCCGTGTATCACTGGCTGCTAGTCACTTGGGTGAGCGCTTTGGTTTATTCACTCTCATTATCCTTGGTGAAAACTGTATGGGATTCATCAAGATGGTTACTGAATCGAACTTCACATCGAGTGTCATTGCCTGCAATGTCTTTGGTGTGACCATCATCTTTTGCTACTTCTTCATGTATTTCGATGATTTCAGTGGCGAACTAATGAATCAAACAAAGCTCAGTCAACTTTGGATGTATCTTCACTTTCCACTTCATCTATTTCAAGTTGCTTTTGGTATTGCCTTGACCGAGATTATCAGTAGCCACAACAATGGTGTTGACAATGCTGCAAGTTTCTATCACACTCTACAAACCTGCGCTGCTGCTGCTGCTAGTCATGGTACAAGTGCAGCTGCAGAGCAGAGCATAACCAACACAACAGCAGCAGAGCATGCCGTAACTTCAACAACAAACAGCAGTGCTGTAAATGCTCATTATGCAATGCTAGCGTTAGCTGCAGAAGCCACCACTAGTTCAGCCGAAAGTGGCCACGAAACTGTTTGCGATGATCCACTATTCTCCATCAAGATTTTTTGGATCACTGCTGGCTTGATTTTGTGCTTTAATGCCTTCATTAAGCTTGTCAATACACCTGTGAACCGAGGTAAGCCTAAACATTAATAATACATAGCTTGGGTTTTACTGAATCTCTGTTGATCACTTTTAGGCAGTTTGAAATCCTATATCATTTGTGCTTCCCGTATTCTGAATGCCATCATATTTTTTGCCCTTTCCACTACTACATACGCCAACTTGAATGGCTTGGCAATGGTTTCCATCATGATGGCATGTCTTTTGTTCCAATGTAAGTGTTACAAATGAGCTAATACGACTAGATCAATAACTGATTTTTATATTTAGCCGGTGTCGATTTGTTGGATTAGTTCGCTATCAAAAATGCTGTTTTCTCTATATTTCATGTAATTCTATTAATGCTAAAAATACGTTTATCTTTTTTCCAAATTCTCGTCCCAAAAATTAATTTACTTAGTAAAGATTGAAGCTTTTCACTACATATATACGTGCAAATATTGAAGATGGATCTTCTTTATGCGTATCAGATACACATCAGATATATAGGGGCTCGAGTTCGCGGAGTCCAAAAGGAGTCGAATTACATCTTTAGATTAAAGTGATATATACTCAAGTGATGGCTTTATCATGCGTTATTTTACAGTATTCAAGCAAAAATAATTCATTGATAGCGCAACCTTAATGAAATATATGTTATGGGACACGTATCTTGCAACAGCAACAAAAAGAGAAAGTTTTGTGCTCTGGATCTCTATCAATCGTTGATATGGTATTTAACAATTTTTTTCGGAGCCATCATCGAAATTTGTGGGTAAACTTACATTGCTATGCTGGTTGATGGGATCAAGATTAAGGCTTCTTCAAATATGGCCTGATTTGTAGAACAATTATCAAGTTAGATAAGCTATTTTTTTCCCTTAAATTTCTGATAAAAACGATAAACAACCCATATCTACATACAGATATTCATCAAAAATGACATCAGATAGGAAGGGTGCTCCAGTACGCTGAAATACAGAGGCATTTCAAATCTATCACTACTAAACCAAAAGCATGTTGAAAATAAACCCCAGCACATGAGAAACACGTTTTTGAGTCAGTTTTAAAAAAGATTACAAGACATCTATAAAACCAAAAATGATACACGCAAGATCGCATTTTTTTCCTTTCGCTCTCATATTTAGCACAACAAGATGACTACTCCTGTTAACAACAACCCCACTGAATTCGCTTCTGCCGATGAAACCCGTGATTTGGCCGCTTCTTTTGCTGCCTCTCTCGGCCAAAATCAACCGCAACAGGCTCATCAACACGGTGCCGCTACTCCTCATGGCAATGAAGATGGAATTTCTGCTAGAGATTGGGCCTTGTTCCGCGATCCCGTTCTTCACAATGAGCGCCTTGAGGCTATTCGCCAAAAGAAGGGCTTTATTATTGATATGGATGGTGTTATTTATCACGTATGTATTTTTTGACAATATGGTATCACAAGCTGGGCAAACAGAGCATTTATTTTACGTTTGTTTAGGGCTCCAACTTGCTGCCTGGTGCCAAGGAATTTGTAGAATTCTTGGAGAAGAACAACAAAAAGTATCTTTTCTTGACCAACAACTCTGCTCCTACTCCTCGTGAATTGCAACAAAAGCTCCAACGTCTTGGTATTGATGTAACCGAGGATCATTTCTTCACATCTGGTCAAGCTACTGCCTACTTTCTTCACTCTCAAATGCCCGAGGTAAGTTTTCGTTCTGCCTAGTTTACACGCAGCTAATCTGTAAAATTAGGGTGGAACCTGTTATGTGATTGGTGAACCTGGTCTTGCTTATGCTCTCTACGACAAGGGTTTCTTCATGAATGATCATAATCCTGACTATGTCGTTTTGGGTGAATCTGCTGTTTATAACTTTGAAAAGTTGACAAAGGCTGTTCAACTTGTTCAACAAGGTGCCAAGTTGATATCTACCAATTTGGATGTTGAAACTCTTGATTCTAAAGGTCGAAAGATTCCCGCTACTGGAGCTTTCACTGCTTGTGTTGAGTTGGTCACAAAGACCAAGGCTTTCTTCTGCGGTAAGCCTTCCGCTTTGATCATGCGATATGCTCAGCGTGTTCTTGGTTTATCTCGATTGGAAACATGTATTATTGGTGATCGTATGGATACCGAGTAAGTTTTATATGATATTTTTGTAATGATGCAATCTAATGTGTGTATGTGTGCCATTGCAACAGTATTGTTGCGGGCATCTCATCTGAGATTGATCCCGTTCTTGTTCTTTCTGGTGTCACTGAAATGAGCGACCTTAACCTCTTTGCTTATCATCCTTTCGTCATTTTGGGTGGTGTATATGAAATCCCTAACAATGATGATAAAAATAAGCTTACTGACAGTGACCTCGAAGAAGCTAGCAGACGCGTAAGTTGTAGAAAACAAAACCTTCTCAAAAGATAACGGTAATTATTAATTTGACTCTGTTTACAGGCTTCCTACCTTTAAACAGATTTCATTTTCTTAAATCCAAGTATATAGAAAACACATTACTCATTAAAAAAAACTAAATTTTGCATATATCTTTAATTGAATGGGCAGATAATAAACACTAATTTGTTTGAATTGGATCATTAATATCTGTTAGTGTAATTTATTTATTGATTAACACTTTCAAACCATGAGAGTAACAAATTGGCTGATGATATTCTTGACCAATCATTTTATAGCGCTATTTTAATTATTTCCTTTTATGAATATTATGACGATTTCTGTGTGTTTATCGAACCTGCATTCCTCCAGAATACAGTGAACGATCAGAATTGCCATTATTATTCAAACAAAAGACTGTGTATCATAGAAAGAGCTTCCCACTTGAAAGCCTTTGCTAGCATACTTAAATGCTAAAAATAGTTAAAAAACGTCTAAATGTTCACTAGTGAGCAACAGTGTGACTAAGGGTCATCATACTACAGTTTGACATGACGCATCCAATTAATTTAGTTGCAGTATGTTGAGTGATATTGTTCCAATTTCTTTTTTTTTTTTTTTATCATCTGAGAAAAACAAACATAGAAAGAGCTCTTTCTTAGGCCAAACGTAAGTGTTTATTTTTGCTTTCTAAAATCTCTACACTCAAGCTGTAGTGATGGTATGAATAGCTCATAGATTTCATCAGAAAATCACCCACAAATAGTATCGAAAAAAAAGAAAAAAAATAGTGTGGACCATGTACAAACGCAATACACTAAACAAATTTTACAAAATGTCTGGTACATAAAACTGAACAACGGATTTTTATGAAGCAAACACATCCACAAGCATAAAATAAAACATGTAAAATTACAATGGTAGTGGCTTAGTGTCATGATATGCTTGAAAATCCTTTGTCCACACTATTTTTTTTTTTTATCGATATTGGGTGTGCGTGTGGTGATACCGTACCATCAATTCGAATTTTCAAATAACAAAATTAGTGACCATATTGTTTATTTAGAAAGTCGCGCGTTCTCTTTTTTCTTGCTTCTCTAGGCTATATAACGATAATATTCTTCAATATCTTGATTTAGAGAGAACATAGAAGAAGTCTTCTTCTCCTTCCTTGCTGACTTGCTACCACTTAAATTATTCAAAAATGGAAAATAATACTAAAGATTTACAACAGGTAAGAACTTTATTGTTGTATACAAGGATCTCTACTAAAGGTAAAATTAACTAGAAAACATTGCAAAAGCTACGATATAATGCCGAAGAAGAACGAAAAAAGAAGATTAGGTATAATAGCATAAGTATTTCTTAGATAGTTTCTAATCACGTAATTTAGGACCATTGTCACACACAGAGAGCTTTTATTGAAAGAGTTATTTACAATGACAGGTGAAGGAAATGTTGATGGAACAGATCCTGTTATCTCATTCTTGAAAAATGGCGATGTTACTCAGATAGATCAAGATAAATGGAGTATTTATCTAGATAAAAACAAGATTAACAACGTCAAAATTAAGCAAGAATCACCATCACCATCATCTTTGCCCTCACCAGTAGATGGATCCACCATAAACAGTATCAAGCTCGCAAATCGTAGAGTCCCTCCTCCTCCAGTTAGAATGGTAACTAGAGGTGTCAGCGGTGCGGTACGTCCCAAGAGCGTTGATGAAATATTGAACAGCTTAGATCAGAAGGATTTATTGGCATCGCCAGGCACAAAAACGTCAATCACACATCCACAGCAGCAGCAGCAGCAGCAGCAGCAGCAGCAGCAGCAGCAGCATCGATCTACAGGACGTAAAGCCACAGGGATCGATAGCGACACAGTAACCTACAATGATACCAAAGAACAAAATGAAAATACGCTCGTTTACAATGGAGTCAAACTGACATCCGATATCATGAGAAACAACGATGAAGGTATAGATCTATATGCTTGGAAGTTACATGCTACCCATTTTCCTTTGTACAAGCAATTGCAAACAGCTCGAAAAACACTCACCACACACGATTGGATACTTGCAAGAGATGAACTGAAATCTGTGAAAACAATTCAAAAAATAGAGGCATTAAAAAAGACGAATACATGGAGTTTACGCCAATTAAAGAAACACAAAGCAGCACCAAGACCAAAATCACATTGGGATCTAATGATAGATGAGATGAAGTGGATGCACACGGATTTCAAAGAAGAGAGAAAGTGGAAAATGGCAATGGCATACATGACAGCAAGAGCTGTGCTGGAATGGCATGTTGTAGATGATAAAGCATCAGTTTGTGTAAAAACTCGAATCCCTGAACCAAGAAGTTTGCCGACGACGCCTATGGCTGAAGATTTGCCCACCACACCCGCCTCTAAGCAATGGCATACACCACCCATTGCAGAGCAAGACCTGAACAGTGACTTGGCTGAATCTCCCGTGACGATAGACAATAAGAATATTGATGCGGATACCGAGACAATTATACCAATTGTAAAGAATCAGGGAATGGAGGATATAGATCAAAGCACACAATCTGTTGTTAGCCATGAAGTTAGTGATGAACCTGAACTAATGCCTGATACATCCACAGCAAACGATACAAATGAGCTGCTGAAATCAGATACAATGATGGGAGCAAATAATGATACATTTGATTTTATGGGGTCTGGTAGCACAGAGCCTGCCATTGAGGCATCAACATCGATGCCTACAACACCCAGCATTGCTCCTGCTACACTGTCTCCTGATGTAATTGAAGAGTACCGACAGATCATTAAAAATCTTGATCCCAACATGCCCATCATGACAGTATCTATCGAAGACTTGGGAGAGTTTGATGCGTGCGCCTTGTTTCCCGAGCTATTGACTTACTGGCCACCCGATCCGCTTTTTCAAGACACGTATTTCAATGAATTGGAGTGCAATAGAATTACGCCTATCAGCAAACTCATCTCGAAACAAATCACCCTCAAAGCGCCTCAGCGCTATAGTCGAAAAAGAGATATTGATGGAAATCCCATCATCATTTACGATGAAACCAAGGATGAAATCAAGCAGCTGCCTCGACATGAAAGATACGACACCACGCCTCTTATTTCTCGTAAGTGTATGCATTGCTTGTAAAGGCGTAATGACTTAATAGTTTTCGTAGCCCTATTTGCACCAAAAAGAAATCGCGATACGCCTGCTCAGCAGCCCTCTACACCTCAGCAGCCTGCGGGTTACCACCATGCTTCCACTCACTGGTCTGAAGATGATGATGTTTGTTTGATTTCATTTATTGTAGAATACTCATTCAATTGGGATTTGATTTGCGATGCGCTAAACTCTGTCCGTACGCCACTGACTGGCGATAAACGGACACCCTGGGAATGCCATGATCGATGGAAGCGCAACAATTTAACATCTCTATCAGGCCAAGTAAGTAGTGCGTATACGTCTAAATTGAAGAGAGAACTGTATCGTCGTCCAACTACCGTCCGATTCGATTCTCCTCAAAAGCGCCAGAGGCAATACAATATATTTGAAGCCATCAAAAAGACACAAAAGAAGCGTGAAGAGGCAGAAAAACAACTCAACAACACCTCTGCTCCACCTCGTTCAACAATCGAAGTGCACGGTACTAACAGCGCTGGCCAGCGATTGCCATCAGCTATGGAGATGAGTTTGCATAAAGCACAAAGAGAAAGACAAATGGCACAAGCTGTTCTTGAGCAAAGGCAGTTATCCGCGGCTATTAGTCTAGGTTCTCAGGCACCAAATAGCGTCCCGCGCCCTGCTGCAACTGCTAATGGTGCTGTCAATGCAGCTAATGCTGCTGCTCAAACGCAAGCAAGACCTCCCATGTCTATAGTCTCGTCTGCTGCTGCACAGGCCCGTGTTGCTGCGGCGGCAGCCTTCTCTGCGTCTCCAGCAACTCAAAATGCTGCTGTCAATAGACCTCAACTTCCCATTACTCAACAAAATCCCAGTGTGGCTGCAGGTCTGCCACTCAATCGATACCCAGCTGCTCAACTTCAATTGCTAAGACAACAACAGATGGTACTGATGGCTGCAGCGCAACAGCAAGCTCAACAGCAACAAAATACTGCTGCTGGTACAAATGGCCAAGTACGTCCACCGACGCCTACAACCATTCAAAGATTTGCTAACGCCATTCAACAGCAACAACAAGCTCAATTACAACAACAGTTACAATTGCAGCAGGCTCAAGCTCAGGCACAAGCACAGGCACAAGTTCAAGCTCAAGCTCAAGCTCAAGCTCAAGCTCAGGCTCAAGCTCAGGCTCAGGCTCAGGCTCAGGCTCAGGCTCAGGCTCAAGTCCAAGCTCAAGCTCAATTAGTAGCAGCCCAACAGCAACAGCAACAACAGCAACAAGCACGTAAGTTGTCATTTACAAGTTAATTAGGTATACTCACATGATAAATAGAATTACATACACATTCACCATCTGCAGAAACAGTGGCTCAGCAAGTTTCTCAAATGGCATCACCTGCAGTTGCACAATCCAGCCCCCAAGCGGCAAGACCCACTGCGCAACCTCAATCCTCATCTCCTCAATCACAAGCTCAACAACAAGCAGCCATTGCAGCACAAGTACAAGCAAACCCGTTAATGTTTGCTGCTCAGTTAGCACAAATTGGGTATCCTATCTCTCAATTACCAGCCACACAACAGCTCCAACTGCAGCGCTATTTAGCTCAATTACAAATGAGAAATGCCGCCGCCGTTGCTGCTGCTGCTGGAAATGGAACAACTACCACTGCCACAGCTCCAGCGAGCCCTGCCATTAATCAACAGCAACAAACTCCTGCTAATAATGTACAAAACTTGCAAGCTGCGTTATTAGCACAACAGCAGTTGCAAAGATTACAAGCTCTGCAATTCCAGCAACAGCAGCAGCAACAGCAACAGCAGCAGCAACAGCAGCAGCAGTCGCCACCACAGCAACAGCAACAGCAACAGCAACCTCCCTCTTGATATTCTAGACTTGTATATGCTTCCAACCAACCACTTCCCTCTCCCTCTCTCTTGACCCTCTGTCTATCAATGTGTAAATGTCTCTAAAAATATTATTAGTTAATTCATTTTTTTTAATAAACAACAAATATACATGTAAATGTTTATAAATCTTCATAATCTTCGTCTGCTAGTATTTCAATTTTACCACCATTATCGTCATCATCCTCTGAAGAAAAGACGGGTTCTGGTTTTGGTTTAGACTTGGGATTTGATCTGTCTCTGATCTTATTTCTTTTAGTGGTTTTATCTAATAGTGCCGGCGAGGTAGTATTGCCCAGAAACTGATCAAGATCTTCTCTTGTATCCTGCAGTTTGACTTGATCGAGAGACGTCGTTATTCTATCGGTATTGCTTTGGTCTATTGCTGACAGATCATTAGATTTCTATAATCAATAATCATAGATACACGTACAAGAGTAAAGAGAGGATACTTCGGTTTCTCGTCTCCTTCTGTAATCCTCTAGCTCTGCATTGAAGTTGGCCTCATAGAGCTCGACTCGTTTCCGCTGTTGTATACTATCGTGTTCTTCGTATTGTTGTTTCAACTTGGTGTCCTTTTCCCGCAGCAATTGTCTGCATATAATTCACAAAACGGTTACACTCTAAATGACCCGCTGTTTTTACATGCGTACCTTCTATTCGCAATTTCATCCATCAACTCCTTTTCTTGCTCTTGTTTCCACCATTCAAACTGATTTTTTTCGTAATATATTGATACTTGATCAATCTTCTCTTCAATTTTTTCCAGTATACTCATTAAACTGACTAGAAACCAGCGCACATAAGTTTTAGCCGCGCGAGAAGAAAGGATAGTGTTTACCTGCTGATGACTGTATTGCCGATAAATTTGAATGTATTTCCCTGATTTCGTTGTCGGCATTCTCCATAGCCTCGCAAGCTTTGTAATGAAGGTCTCCTGCTTCTTGCAATTGCCGTAACTTTACATCTACAACCTTATATATGGTCAATGTCAACGCAATGCTGTTGCTCCAACTCGACTTACTCGGGCTTTTTCAAAATTGCTTTGGTTCCCCAAATGGATACTATCCCAACCTTCTTGCAATGCATGGATCATCTGCCCTGTAGCTTTTAACTCTTTAACTGATATAGACGGCTCTGTTTCGCTTGCAGGCGAATGGTTCGAGAGTGTATCACTAGAGTGCCGTGTCAAATAAGCTGGAACGATATGCCTCTTTCCATTTACCCATACCTCGGATTTTGGCGATTCAGAAATATCGAGTTGAGGTTCTGAAACTCATTCCGAAGTGCTCCTAATCTACGTTAGATACGCTGTGTGGTTAATTTACAACCACTATACACTACAGGCGAGGTCAAGCGCTAGATTCCTACCTTTCTACTCCACGGTTCCATTCGGTATCGTTTATTCTACAATATCTTTAGTAATCTGGACTAAATTTGTGTGCTTTTTTTGCTTTGAATTTACCCAACAGATTCGGATATGGAACGTATGTTTAGTGATGCATTGGGGAATATGCTTTTGAACTGTTGAAACATGTTGCAAATGAAGAAGTTGAGCGACGTTCATGTAATGAAACGACTCATGATTACCCTCAACGTGACGGTACATGCAAGCTGCCAACAAAGGGCACACCCTGCTTTTTTTCCAACAGAAATGCTATGCTTGCTACCTTGATTCGCAAATTTACCTCTTTATCAGCCAATGTGCCAACATTGACGCATGCTGCTTTTCAGCCTACAGTATATCGACGTTTTCTATCCCAAAGATCTAACAAATGGTTACCCTGGGAAGACACATTGCTACGAAATTACGTAAAGCACAATGGCAAAAAATGGAACGAATTCGTACAGCATTGTTTACCGACTCGAACACCAAATCAATGTCAACTGCGATGGACGGATGTGCTTGACCCGAGCATCAAACAAGGCCCCTTTAGTAAAGCTGAGAAGGATTTATTACAGCAAGGCGTAGATGCTTTGGGCAAGGGAAATTGGGTCGCCATCAGCAAAGATTATTTGCCGCACCGATCACCACGACGCATTGCCAATGAATGGTCTAGCAGATCTCCTTTGACTGAAGCCAGGACTTTCACAAGTAGGAAATGGACTGCAGAGGAAGACGAGCTTGTTTTAAAGGGCATTGCAGACTTTGGGCCATCTTCATGGGCCAAAATAGCATCCGAATATCTACCTTGGCGCACTCGAGTTCAAATACGAAATCACTATCGATCCAAACTAGACCCCTCCATCAAAAAAGATAAATGGACGGAGCATGAGCTAGACTTGTTATTGCGACGCACGATTGCTTTTGGTCAAGATTGGAACAAAGTAGCTGAAGGCATAAGCGAACGGACACCAGAGCAGTGCAGCCAGGTTTGGCTGAATGAATTAGATCCTGGCATGAACAAAGACCCTTGGTCAGACGAAGAAACCAGATTGTTCTGGGAGCGGGTTCATCAGTGTGGTGGTGATTTTGTCAAGGTAGCAGAGGGACTGCCTGGGAGAAATCGCTTGATTTGCTGTCGAAAATTTTGGTCGACTGTGCGGTACGATAAGGAGTTTGTTTTGTTGTATGGAGACCAGATTAAGAGAGACAAGGCGGAAAATGGACCTGCATGGAGAGCACGAGTTGGGAAAATAGTATGTGGATGGCTGGTTCGTGGAAATACCGTGCGAGAATCGTCAAACCATAGCATCGATTTACATCAATCAGGCCCTTGGAGCAAACAAGAGTTATCAACACTAGAACTGGTGGTTAATAAGCAACTGAGCAAGAAGGAGGTCTTGAATCAAGGTGACTGGAAAAAGATTTCCAAGCAGTTTCCAGCAAGAGATGCTCGCCAATGTAAGTATCAATATGAAGAGCATCTCTCTGTCAAAAATCTCAAGAAAGGCAAATGGACAGAAGAAGAAGATAACCTGCTCTTTGCATTGATTGCCAAACATGGAACCTCTGATTGGGATATAATTATAAAAAGCATACCAAATCGTAATAAACGGCAATGTGCATATCGATGGCATCGAGTGCTTCAATTTACGGAACCCCAAGCACAGATACCAAAAATTAAACGACTTACGGATTCAGAAAAGGCCCTGATTCGAGAAGGTGTTGAAATGTTTGGTCACAACTGGACAGCTATTCGGATGACTTATCTGCCAGATCGAACTCCTGAACAAATCATGCGATGGTGGAATATTCAACGAAACAGCCACCAAGATGTGAAACGCAGAGTTTGGACAGAAGAAGAAGATAAAGTACTCAAATTTGCAGTCAGTAAATATGAAGATGAGCATGGGCATGTCGCTTCTTGGGCTGATGTTGCTAAAATGGTGCAAGGAAGGTCGTCAAAACAGTGCCGCACAAGATGGCTTTATTCGTTGCAGCCAAATGCAACAAAGGGTGCCTGGACTTATGACGAAGAAGTGAAATTGTTTGAAGTGGTTCAAAAATACAAGCTACAGAAATTGAAATCTGGTGAAAGCATATGGCCTCTTGTTGCAAACGATCTAAATTCAGGCCGTTCAGATTGGGCATGTCGATCGAAATACGATTATATGCAGCGAAAAGGACATAGATTTGCGTTTTAGAACATTATAATTAATTTTTTTGGTCTAAATAGCTTGATTTAATGACAGATAAAATGCCTTACGAAATCTGCATGCGAGATTCCTTGCAGCCATAAGCCGAAGGCGTAATTTCTATGAGACACGATCTTGGGATTGAAATGGTGGGAATTTCCTGTAAAAAATATGAGTACAAAATGAACGCTGTAGTGTATCAATTAAGCAAAAAAAAAAGAGCTTACCGTTGCAGGTCTATCAAACAAATAAGCGTATAAACAGCGCAATACGGTTTCATGGGCTATGATCAATACATCGTTCTTTTCACGCTCAAGTTCCATAATGACAGATTCCAGTCTCACGGCTAAATCGTGGTACGACTATGGTAAATAGCGGGATAGTTAATATAATGTTAAATTTCTGACAGCCTGTACTACGCTACCTCTGCACGTGGATACCGATGACGATATGGGTTCTCTTTGGCTTTTGCAATTTCTTCAGGAAATTTCTCTTTGACCTCCTCTGGTGATAAGCCATCAGATTCGCCTGGATTCAATTGATTAAGAACAGATTGCTGTCTAACAGGAATTCCGGCGTTGATGAAAGGAATAGCGGTCTCTAGTGTTTTTTTCTGTGTAGATGTCCAAACCTAATGATGCCGTTTAGTATCATGGCAAAGAATAACCCAGAAAATAAACTTACGGTCAAAGGACGCTTTTCATCTGCTGCTCTATCAGCATTTTTTTGTTCATGGTAAGTTGACATGAATTCCTTTAACGTTTCAGCATATTTTTCGCCTTCAGCAGAGAGATTTGCGTCTGCTTTGTATGAATTATCATTGAGGGAGGGGCCAGACTACATGTGAAACAGCGAAAATCAGATTAGCCCATGATGCAATTACACTTGGGTTGTCCAGGTTACGTTACCCGTGCGAAATATATATTACGACGTTGGATGTGAAGGTTCATGAGATAATACACAATTCGAGACTGTAGGCTTGATAAGTATATAGAACCTGTAATGCAACTGTGTTGTATCTACCTGCAAATAGCCTATCACATTATTGACTATAAACTGTTCGCCTGCATTCATATTCTTCACAAAAGGCAGCGTCGTATCTGTAATTGTTTCATAGTTATCTTCATGTTGTTTGATACGACGCTAAGAAAATAACAAATAAGTAAGAAAATATGCCTAGTTTCATAGAGAAATATATATATATATTTACCTTGTAATCTTTAACGGCTTCCTCAGGATCCCAACCAACATACTATATGGTATTAGAAACATGCCACTAGTTTCCTTTTCATTAGCTCCCACTTACATCTGGTGACGAAATTTTGACACTTCTAATATTTGCAAGGATAATGTCAGGCTTGTTGCAGATAAATTCCAAGAATAAGGGCTGGAAAAAAAAAGGCATGTTAGTACCAGATTTCCATCCACAAAGAAAAATTTTACATGTATATCGTTGTCTATAAGCTTGTCGTGAATTTGTTTTCTTCTTGATTCAGTAACGTTATTGCCATCAAAGATAGCTACCTGGCCGCCACCTGTTTGGAGCCAGCTGATAAGATCACCTAAACATTCATCCGCAATTTTTAAACGGGTCTCTGTAGCGTTGGCGTTATCTGGTATAAACGAATGTCCCCCCCACCAACTAATGTTAGTAGAGCGAGATGTATGATGCCAAAATAAACTACTTACGTGGGTCAAACCATTCTTCAGATAATGAACCTAGACGTTCTCTACGGTAATTTCCTACACTGAATACTTTTGTGGAAACGCCCAGCCAACGCATATAACGACACAGAGATCGGGAAGCGTGTGTTTTACCACGAGCAGGTAAACTTTTTTGTGTTGGTGAGAAATGCATTTACTGCATGTAAATAGGATAATTACCCAACTGTAATAACGGCAACTGCGCCAGCATGGAAAAGACGCCCACTTGTAGTTTCATATAATTGAGCAGCCATTATATTCGAAAATTTTAATTAGAATACAAAGAAACAATAGGAACAAATTGAAAGGGCAGGCTTTTATCACCACCATCAGTTGTATGTTAAAACACCGAAGTTGAAGGAAACGAGAATGCATGACACAGATTTACTAGTATGTATTCCTATTACAGTTGACGAAACTAGGTTGGGAAAATGGGTCACGAATACGAAAATGGGACGTTAATATGAAAGTGGGACATCGACATGAAAATGGGACACATAAGAGAATACGAGACACGAACACAACTGTGGAACTATACCGAACAGATTCAAAGAGTTTTTTTCTTGGTTCAATTTAAGGGCGCAGCCCTGAAAACAGCAACCTTTTATAGAACTTGTATCATATTCTAGTACTTTATGATCTAAGTGCCAAAGTCGTGTACAATTTTTACTTGGCTAACAAGGCCTTTAAGTAATAGCTGAAATAATTCTGCTCAGGTCTAAAAATGAATTGAATATGTTATCTTGTTTTTCTATTATTGTTATACCCAACGCCAAAATGGGTGCTCTTGCCAAAAAAGAAAAAAAAAGCATGATATACATCAGTATCGCGATCGAAAAAATCAATCAGGTTTGTTGATTAATTGAGTTGGTAAATAGATAGAAAAGTAGATTGACAAGTAGTACTTCGAAAGCTTTGTAT
>MU619406.1:0-12014 GCA_025201805.1 Parasitella parasitica | reverse complement strand
TTACTGGAATCGCGATGCCATGGCCTCGAAGAACATGCTCACCATTGCCACATCAATTTGGTGTGGAAATGGCCGCCCCCAGGTCTTCAAAAGACATACCGCCACCTCCAATGTGGTTGTTGCTGCTCACTCCGGTGAGTCAGCAACTTAAAGATATTGCAGGTAAGAAGCTGTAACAATTCTGATTCTTCTGAAAGATACTAACATTGTCTCCATGTTCGTACTCATGTCCCATTTTTATCTTGTTGTCCCATTTTTGTATTCAATTTGGAAATGACCAAAATTTATTTTCATTGGCCCAACCTAGTTTCGTCAACTGTAAATATGAGTACCGGTAACTCTGTGCAAACTAATGCTATCTTATCTCTATATCGAAACATCAGACTGAGCATTCTTATTGCCATATGGAAACAATGATATTTTTTTGGGCGATTCTTACAAAGATAAAATGTTGCAACATTAAACAAACTCTTTTATTATTTACAAAAGTGAAAATGCTCATGCTTCTTGAAACCAGTGCGATATTTCTATATTGACAAGGTTAACCAGCGAGGAGGTAAAAGCATGAATAATCCCCAAAAGAAGCAAGATAAACTGATTGCAATAATCGGCATCTTGCGGATGAACTTGGCGACTGTCTCCTAGCTTTCCGCTTCCTTCAAGTCAAGTAATCCCCAATTACCGTATACCGGGTCAGTTTTTGAGCGTAGGGAGCCAGCCTACTAGGGTTGGGTTAAAGATACCTAGTTACCCTCTATGGGTAAGTATGTGAGTGATGACTTTTGATACTTGCTGCGCACATCATAGCTCGTGAGCTTGCTGAATATATTTAGTTGGCTCAGGAATATATGTTATAGCTGATTTGAAACGCTGAGCAACAATAGAGACTATTTAAAATTTATGAATTTGCTCTATACATGATGATAGGGAACCAAACCTGGAATCCGTTGAAGTGAATATTACACCGTGGTATCGTTGTAATTTTAAAGTATAGTTCAATACAAATTGCGATATATCCACTAGAAGCCTTTTACGATTGAAAACCAACAATGTTGTTTACCAGTCAACGTTATTTACAGGCAAATGAGAACAAGGAAATTAATCGATTTTTTCACGGATATTAACTATTTTTTTTATTTTATTTTTAAAAGGATGTTTGTTTGTGTGTGTGTGTGTTTACATGTATTGCAAGGAAAGGATAAATAAAAATAAAAATATAGCATACCATAGGTGGTTGTGTGATCGTATTGTTCAATAAAAAAAAAGAAAAAAAGGTTACCAGAGTTAGAGATAAAGAGTAGTATGGTGGTGGTAGGGTAATAGAGGCGGTAGCAGTAGCTGGAAACCAACTCCATGAAATAGTATAACAAGAGAAATATGATTTACATATTATATAAACGGATGAGGGTGCAAGAAAACATACAAATATAGACACATGATATTTAAAGCATCTTAAATATCACCAAGGAAGCCTCTCAAAATTCCATCAACGCCATCAACAGCTTCTGATAATTTTTTCTGGAAATCCTTTTCACCAGAGCCACTGTAGAGGAGTAAGTTAGGAGTATCATCAGGAATCTTTTCCAATGCATCTTTGGTAGCCAGATTCAAAATCTTGTCCTTGATATATTTAGGTGTTACGTTTTGCTCTTCCAGACTTAAAAAGTAAGCAGCGAGGCCGGCTACGTGAGGAGATGCCATAGATGTACCAGAAATAGTATTTGTAGCCCAACGACTACCCTTCCAAGTAGACAAGATATTCAAACCGGGAGCAAAGACATCTACACAGGGGCCATAGTTGGAGAAATACGCACGTTCATCAGAGATAGTAGATGCACCAACTGTGATGGCAAGCTCTGCGGCAGCAGGTGAATAATCGCAGGCATCACGGTTATCATTACCAGCAGCCACAGCAAATACGATACCCGAATCGACAGCACCATTGACAGCAATGTCTAATGAAGGAGATTTGCCACCACCCAAACTCATATTGGCAACAGCGCCCTTGTATCTCTTGTTGTTCTTCTTTGCAAATTCTGCCTCCTTGAGATGTTCAGAAGTTGCCCAGTCGACACCTCGTACAACGTCACTCATTGTGCCACTGCCACTGCTTCTAAGCACTTTAACAGCAACAGGCTGTGCTTTTTTGGCAATACCATAACGTTTACCAGCAATAGTGCCAGAACAGTGACTACCATGCCCATTACCATCCTCATCACGATCACCGCTGGGTACGGTTTGGCCCCAGATTGCACGGCCTTCAAAGTCGGTGTGGTCTATGTTAATACCAGTGTCGATAACATAGACTTTGACACCTTCACCGCCATTGGGATTGTGTTCGTATTTCTGGTAATTCTTGAATGTGAGAGGATCAGGATGAGAAACACGAGAAAGGCCCCAGGGTGCATTACGTTGCAATTCATTGGCATAGACCATAGAGTCGTGTTCAACAAAAGCAACCTAAACAGTTGTTAGTTACATGAGCTTATCAGAATATAGAGCGCGACTTACATCATCAGATTGACGAATAGCTTCCAGGACATGATCATCAAATCTACCAGAGTAGCCCTTGAGGTTTGGGGTATCATAGACATGAGCAATGCCCGCCTTGGCAGCATGAGGGTTCAACCAGTCAGTAATTTTATAGTTGTTTGTTGATTTTTCAGAAAGTGCACTAATCCAAGAAGCATGCTCTTGAATTTCATGCGATTTGAGGTTATCCTTGAGAACGACAATGTAAGAATTGGCAATAGCTTCGGCATCAGGGGATATGTACAAAGGAGCCACGCCATTGGATGAGTCTTGATAAGAGAGAGGTTTTGCACTAGCTAAAGTGGCTACCATCATTGCACTTGCGATAAGACTAAGCTTCATTTTGAGAAAATAATTGCGTTAAAGAAAAAAAAAAGATAAAGTGTGCTTGCATTGAGCAAGAGAGCTTGCTATTTATAAGAATGTGATTTTAAATGCACGATAGATAATACACGAATGACCACAGATTAGCGGCAATGTGACCTTTGTAACTATAGACGAATATAGCAAATGTGAGACCCGGTGATTTGCTGTATATTGCATGATTCTATTTGTATATTTGTAAATCTACTCGAGTTTTAATTGAATATAATGCAATGTGTACGCTATAAACAATGATCATTCTTGGAAAATTACACTACAATGATAAATGACCAGTCAATTCTCACCACTTCTCTCACTGCTCTACCATCCCGCTCGCTGAACCAATCAATCCAAGGGGTGGTGATCATTGGAAATTCACACCGTTTCAAGGTTTAATCTATACTTGTAGATAGCGATTTACTATACTACCACTTTTTGTAGATACGAGGCCGAACTTTATTACTACGCAAGTACATAATGATGCCATCTGTACCTCAAACCTTGGCGTACCTTGTATACTCCTTTTTCTCGCATATTTGCATCAATCCATTGGTATAATCCTATTCACCATCGTAAACACATTTCCATAACAAGAAAACTTTTTATTATTCTATTTGACAACGTAAATGCCCCCACCTCCTGGCCCCTTTTAGGGCCTCAAATGACCTTGTAGTGAGATTGTATCATCAGAACCAAAAAGGCTTGATTGCTGGGCAAAATTTGGTCTCTGATTGCAACGGTAAATTTTGATGTCATGCTTCACTGCCATTTGAGCTAGCATCAATGCACGAATCGCATAATATCAAAAGGGAAAGAGGAAGCGAATTCGCGCTAGTATTTACTCGATTATATTGGTTTACATCTATATTCAACGATAGATAAAGGAGCTAGTAAAAGTGTTTATTATTGACTTTATGTATCACAACCTACAAAAATTCAGTGCTGTGCATCTGCATCGTACGCCTTTAAGACTAGTGGTTTGAGCTTCCCTTTCACTGTCTCGTTTGATCCTTACATCTACTCGATTCTATTCGTAGTCTTTGGATTTCTTTTTACGAGAAAAAATACTACAAATATACAATTTCATCTGAGCAAATTGCATGTATCAAAAAGTAATTACAAGTATTGATCCATAAAATATACAAAAAAATCAAAGATAATTTTTTTCATGCAATTTATCTTATTGCATTTTCTGAATCATTGATTTATCACACGGTAATATTCTATCGCTTCCTTCCCTTTTCTTTCTCTCTTGCCATGAACAGATAAACTCAACATAATTTATTATAACTATATTAAATATTTATTTCTCAATGAGCGCAGGTGCAATAACAACTATCATTTCTAGGAGTATTCTCCCAATAGAGGTCGTTATGGCCTATTTTGGCTAAATGAGTCTATTCCCGTGTTTCTGGAGGTGATTTTTTTATGAAGCATGCTGTTCATGTTCGAAAGTTTTAGTTGAACTCTTTTGTCATTATTATTATTTCAGGGGAGGAAGGAAAATTAAGTGATTTTTTAATCTCTTTGCTCAATGTTCTTTTAGGTTGCCTTTCTCAGACTTTCTTTTGATATTTTTGCTGATTTATACAGGATATAATTTTGATTCTACCTTTGCATGGCTTTAACTATGTATGACTCTAGTTTAACTCTTTCTAGTAAAACATTGCTTATAAACTCTCTTATTGCTCTTCAAATGCTTTTGATGCCTTGCGAATGCGTCTATAAAATGCTCATACTAAAGCAAGATTGGGAATTTTCAGAAACTTGAACCTTCTCTCATCCAACTGTAAGAGGCTTAACTACAATTTTTTTATTTGCTTGATAGCAGTTCCAACAAATAAAGAAGCTCAAGTCGAGAAAAGGAGAAAGGATACTCGAATTTCACAGCTTGCCAATTCAGTTTTTTTTGCATGAAGATGTATACTTTAATGCTAATTATGAGTTGCAAATGTTATCTGTAAATGATATGCACGAAATCGTAAAGTATGATGCGTAGACCAAAACTAAAACTACTACACTCAATTGCAGATCTCATGCAAATGAGAAAATTCAGGATCACTCTGTATAACAAGCGACATCAATACGAATAAATATTTGTGATAAAGTTATTTGTGGGTACATATTCACGAAATGCTTTTTTACATGATTAGAAACTACAATTATAATTATAGTGGTGCATATACACGTGTCCAAAAACGCAACTAAAAGTATCATTTTTGACATCCAAGATTTTTCGAAACTGCATCCCTTTCATCATAAATTTATGTAGAATATGGTTAGGTGGTACTTTCTACCCTTGGATACTTATATGGAGATCGTAGCATTGTACCCTCTTCATAAAGTTGAGCTTCGGGTCGTTTTGATTGATCTTGCTAGATTGTTTGAAGGTGGTAATGCTAATTTCTGGTTTGACAATTGCGGTTCCTGGATGTTAATTCGGATTTCTTTATCAGTTTTAATATTACGGCATCGCTACAGGAGGTATAAGTACATAAATTAAACAAATATGTATGTAGTTTATTCAATAAAAACAAGATAGATGCTCAATACTGAGATTTATATGAATTCTTATTAGATTTGTCTGCATTAGGTAGAGGTGAGTCGCGTATTGATGTTGATTTAGAGCGAAAGTCAAAATCAGCGTTATTCTTTCATAAATATGCTTTTTCACCTTGAGAACTAACATGGCCAACATTTGCTTGTATGTGGATCGATCAATGATGATCATAATGAAAGCAATACATTGGGATTTTCACGAACCGCCGACTCCTTTTTTGTTGTTGCCGCCAATCATTTCTTCTGGTCCACAGTATTGAAAGTATGTTAGCATCAAAAAAAAAAAAGAAGGGTGCAGCTTTCACGTCGTTTTTCTTCTTAATTATATATTTTCTTTTTTTCCATAAAATTTATCTTTATTTAATTAATCTAATTGATACTCTAATTTAATATTGAATTAGCATTTGACTGTAACATTCAATTAAAATGTTATACGGCAGAAAAAAAAAGAGTAAACTAACCCTAAGAAAACTGGCCAAGCAACCTAACATTGGTGTTATTGAGACAACAATGCTATATCGTTCCGCTGACGGTCCAAAAGAACGCTTGATTTCGGTAAGTCAATATCATGCATAATCACGATATTCCTCGCTCAATGCGACGTGAGCTGAAGAATGCAAAGATTTTATATGAAAATGAAACATAGCCCATGAACGATGGCTAACAAGGTTGAAAACTTTTTTTTTTCATCCAATCAGGTTTTCACCCTCTTTGTGGAAGAACCATCGAGGCACTTGATTTTGATTCGATTCTATGAGGATTTTGAAGAATTTGATAAGAGAGTATGTGTTGACTACACCCCGACAGCAATCAAGTTAATCAATTGAATTTTAGATTAAACGTTACTACAAAAAATTCAAAGTCTCCTTACCGAAATTACGGCGAGACCGGGAACAACAAGCAGTTGCCACGGGTAGCATTTCGCGGAGAAGTAGCATCAGTAGCAATCTTAGTAACCAAAGCAACAACAGCCTCCGCCAAAAACTGCTTTATAGTTTCTCAAAGAAATCAACGCATTTGCTTACTAGGAAAAGCAATTCAGATAAAATTGAGCGCTATTTGCGTCATTGTGTGAATGATCCCACCATCCAGTCATGCTCACTCTTTAAAGAGTTTCTTCAGCCTCAAAGAGATGAAGACAATACCATACCAAAGGAGCTAGTGCAATCTCTTGTAGAAGAACAACACATATCCATGTTGAGCAATATAGACAGCATCAGCAATAATGTGAGTCAGCATAGAGAAATAAACACTGCGTGTGGTCCCACTCCCCCACCCGATAAGCTACAAGTATTAACACCTCCATCAGATCATGATAACACATCTTTTTTATCATATTCATCGTTTTCTATTCCACCACCATCGTCATCACAACGACCTCAGTCATTTATACAACCACACAGAGACTTGTCTGGCACAAGTAATATCACATCTTCATCTTTTTCCACAGAAATTCCTGTTACAATACAAGATTTCCAACTGATTAAAGTTATTGGAAGGGGTTGCATGGGCAAAGTAAGTTTATAGCTTTGCAATCCTTACAAAGTTTTTAAATTCCTCTTTTTAAAAACAAAGGTGCTTTTGGTCCGACATCGAAGTTCATCACGTTTATTAGCATTGAAGGCGATCAGTAAAAAAGCTGTCGTGGAACAGAGCCAAATCATCCATATCAAAGCAGAGCAGCAAATTTTAGCAGACATTGCATCTATTCATCATCCGTTCTTAATCAAACTACATTACTCCTTCCAAGACTTGAATCAGCTATTTCTCGTATTAGACTATCACGTCGGAGGTGACTTGGCAACACAACTACGTGTTAATCATTGTCTACCACCGGAAAGGTGCCGGTTCTACACTGCTGAGATCGTCCTAGGCATCCAGGAATTGCATCGCTTAGGCATATTATATAGGTTAGCAATAATATGTACAACATAGCAGTTGTACTAACTTACTTGATGCAGAGATTTGAAGCCTGAAAATATTTTACTTACTGCTGATGGTCATCTGGTATTAACTGATTTTGGACTTTCAAAGCAATTCTATGATGGGCTGAGCTTAGAGCAACAAAGGACAGACACATTTTGTGGTACAGCCGAGTACTTGGCACCGGAAATATTGAATGAAAAACCTTATTCATATGAAGTTGATTACTGGAGTATGGGAACTATATTATTTGAAATGCTGACGGGAATTACGCCATTCTGGGCAGAGAATCGGGATGACATGTATAGACGTATTCGGCAAGATCCTCTGCAATTTCCAGAGTTTATAGATATTGAAACAGCCGACTTTATTGCACGTTTGTTGAAGCGAGACCCGCATAAACGTCTTGGAAGTGGCCCCGACGGACCTATCAGGGTGCGTTCCGATCCGTATTTTGAATTTATTGACTGGAATTTGATTTACGCAAAACGAATCAAACCACCTTACATTCCAAAACTGTATTCAGAAACAGATTTTAGCCACTTCGATAGTGAATTCTTGCGTATGACTCCAAGATTGTCACCTGTTGGGAGCGAATACATGCTGAGCCAAAGTCTAGACCATGCTTTTGAAGGTTACTCGTATACAAATCGTGAAGACACTGGATTTGATTCGCCACCGTCCGAATTATACAGCATGTCAGACCCACCACTTCCGGTAACTTTAATGGATACAACAGAAAGAACTAGTCGCGACGATAGAACCAGATATTTTGTGTATAACGGAAGTGATGATGTGATGCCGTACGATGACTATGCTGATAGCGTCAGTAGTAGCTGCGATGACATTCGATCTATTGATTTTGTTCGACAACAAAGTAATAGTTTTCAAAGATGTGATGAGGATGATGTAGATGTGTATTATCCTCCCAGACCAGCTAGACCTGTCACTAGAAGTACTATATCAGAAACACCACCACCTTCAATATCACGTACAACAACGGAATCATTAACAACAAATGGCCAAGTCAACTTAGATACCGTAATTCCTTCTCGATAATTCAACAGAATCCAATTTATGCTGTTCTGCATTTACACTCTACATAAAATAATAAATATACAGTAATTCGACAATAATAAAGATAGATCGAGATAGTGTCAGGTACATACAGGCTTTGTGTGTAACTTTTCAATTATTATGAATATCAAATAAATAGAGAATAATGAGGTTATCATTTTATAACTTAACTTTACATTTAACATAAAGTAATAAAAAAAGCTTAGCATAAAAGAAGCATCTCTGCACACAATAAAATAGTATTGTACCTTATTTTTTGATGCTCAACATCAAAGCAGTATAAATAGCAGATTAAATCTCAAAATAAGCAAAACTCATTTTTAATTAATTCATAGCTGGTCATACTAAATTCACAATTATCATGATACAAAAAAAAGTAAACGAGAGATCAATAACAATGGGCACAGACTAGATACACCACATGAACATACAAAAATTTCCCCAACGGGGAATTGAACCCCGGCCGCATCGGTGAAAGCGATGAATCCTAGCCACTAGACCATTGAGGATTTGATATTTGATACATGCCGTAGATTATTTATTATCAACCTACCAAAAAAGGAAGCACGTGATAAGAGAAGATACACAAGATGTAGTCTGTCCAAGAACTCGGTACCTGAGACATTAAAAGTAGAAGTTGATCTTCAAATAAACATAGAGCTTTTCTTTCGTAATTTGCATTTATTAATTGTTGCCTATTCCAATTGAAGAACAGATCACAGAAACACAGTAAACCCTTAGGAACAACTACTTATGTCATGAACCTGTCGAGCCTTCAAGCCCAAACAATTATACATCTTGATCTAAAAATATATATCACCTCGTTCTTCGCTAATCAATCCACATTGCATTCTTGCCTCTCTGATTCACACTGTCATTCTTGCCTTGTACTCATCCACATTATACTATTGACTTATTGATCCACGATATCCTATTTACCTAATTGATTCACGTTATAGTAAATAGTCTAGTTCACATTTCAGTGAACTAGACAGCTCGCAAAAAAGTATAAATAGAGGCCATTTTGACCAGCAAAGAAGAGTTTTCTTCGTCAGATCTCCTCATCGAATTCCCTTATTAAATATCCCTAGCAATCTTCTTATCTTTCTCCACCTTTCCTTTATTAAATCATAGCCTCCTTATTTGAAATAAACTTCTGCATATCTTCTCTTAGTACTCTGTCCCTGATTATCTAATAAGGCCGTAGATCCCTGATAACTTAAATCAAATACGAATATCCTTTGTACAAACATTTCGTCTCGGCAATTCGAACTTAGGAGAACAAATTGCTTCACAAAAAAAACCAACTCATTTCACAACTTACCAGCACAAACGTATCATATTTTATTACAAATGTAAATTACTTTGTGATGCTGATTTATTATCCGCACGCGATCAGAGTCTGAGCCAATGGAAGCTACGTTCCTGAATCTGATATTGAACTCTGGGAACGTCTCATCATTGACCTGCTTACTGCAAGATCTTTCCAAGACATCGCTACCAATTTCACAAAACCCGAACCGCAGAGTATCAATTTCTGTTAGGTTTCTAATAAATATTAATAGAATATAACTATTTATTAGATAAAGACAAAGGTGAAAAGCTTTATTGATTTAAAGCGAATACTATTATCAGGGATCTACGGCCTTATTAGATAATCAGGGACAGAGTACTAAGAGAAGATATGCAGAATTTTATTTCAAATAAGGAGGCTATGATTTAATAAGGGAAAGGTGGAGAAAGATAAGAAGATTGCTAGGGATATTTAATAAGGGAATTCGATGAGGAGATCTGACGAAGAAAACTCTTCTTTACTGGTCAAAATGGCCTCTATTTATACTTTTTTGCGAGCTGTCTAGTTCACTGAAATGTGAACTAGACTATTTTAATGTGGATCAATTAGGTAAATAGGATATCGTGGATCAATAAGTCAATAGGTCACCATCGTTTGAAGCCTCTGCCTCTTCTTAAATCGCCGGACCGGCACTGTTATTCGGAAGACCCGCTTCTTGTTCGCATTGTGCCGGAGCACTGCCTCCGGCACGAGTCCACTAAACATCTTCCTGACATTTCTATATATGTGTATTATTTTATCTAAACTTATGCTATACAAATTCTCTAAAAGGCAATTATTTCACGTGATGTTTACGGGTATTAATCATGTAATACGTATTTAAAATGGTGTTGTCGAAGCATGTTTATTCTGGAGTCTTGATGTGTTCTGAGGTGAAGGTTGATCCGAATTTAGTCTCTTATTTTGGATTATAATTGCTGCCGATGGATAAACGTTGAAGTCCATGGTTACTGTGAAATACATTCACTATGATGATCTGCATTCCACTTCTAGATTCATATCCTGCAATGAAATGGTATATAACTAAAAGCGCATAACTGAAAAAATAAGACTCAAATGTCACGCATAATAGTTAATTCATGCCATTCGAGTTCGCATAACATATAAAGTCATTTAATTAAATCGAATTACAAATACAATTTAAGACCTTATCAATGAATGTCGAGTGAAGGAAAACACTCCTGATCAAAGTGCTTTCCTTTACAGAAAAAAACATTCAGAATAAGAATAATAATGACAAATATATCAATTATGGCAGCTCGTCATTCAATGAGTTTTTCCCATCATTCTAGATAAGGATATCTTTAACAGAATAACTAAAGTATGAGGATAGCCATCCTAACACGGCCAACCAATGTTACGCAAATCTCCATCAATGGTGCATCATTTGCTTCTCCTTAAAAAAACCTAAAATTAAACAACGTCAAATTAACGCATTGACTCTAGGAGCAATGCATCATCCATGAGAACTGATATACAAAAATTCAAATCCTATAAATACTAATGTTATGTCAAAAGTCTGATAAAATAAATCTGCCAAAGAATTACACCTTTATTCATAATACATCTCTCGATGTATTATATACACATTCATTACACTAGGGTTCTACTGTCTAGCTGCATAATGTAAATCATGACTACCCATGATTTACTGTAAGACCCTGGGACTGATCTGAGATCCTGATGTGAGACCTTGCCATGTTATTGATATAACAACTAAGATGTTTTCCTCTAGATAAAACCTCAGTATACTTTTAAAATAAAGAGCCCAAACTTGATTATAATTGTAATTTTATATCACTTTTATTTTTACTTTTTTCTTCTATTTCGTAAATCTTTCAAATTTACTGCACATCCAGTTACCTTGAATTGATATAGACTACATATGCGCACATTTAATAAAAGATTTAAAATGAAGACTTATACTACTGTTGGATCAAAAAACAGATAATCAAACCAAATGTTAACGAGATACGAAAAATTAAAGATACTTTGTATAAGAAAATCGAAATTGCATCTGTTATTTATACTTTTTATAGCTACGTAAATTTATGGTGACTTATTTACATTAATAATTGCACTTTAGTGATATAACACCATAATTTGACTTGGAAGACTTAGCATTGACTTGGCGCTATCTGGCAACAACATTGGCTTCCATGTTTTTATAGATATCTATAAAGTTAGCAGATCATATCACAAATTT
>MU619405.1:0-55589 GCA_025201805.1 Parasitella parasitica | reverse complement strand
TGACAACTGAGTTGAAATAGTGGTAACCATGGTATTCTATGGATACAACAGTTGTAAAAAGTATAAATAGCAGATCTTAAATTAAGTATTTAAAAGTTTATTTTCTTATTGTCTTAACATCTGTCTTTATCTTTTTTTTATTTTATTTCAACACTATGGACACAACAGGCTTGGCGTATTTTTGGTGGGCTATGAACAACATAGGCATTTCAATCTATTCATCTATTTTTGATAATTAAAATATTTAATTTCACAGTTTTATTCTTTCAACTGAAAGTTGTTTTCAAGATTTTATTTTGTCCATTCAAAAATTTAAAATGTATAAGGAAGTGTACGATTAACTTTTATTATCAATCTCGCTTAAGCTCGAGGCACCGTCGCTCCCCTGATTTGCCAATCACTTCCACTTTTACGGTCAATAATCTTATATGTCTCGTTACATATGCAGCAAAAGTTGGATTAGATGCTTTTGATATATCAAATAAAGTACAAATAAGGCAGATAATGTCTGAGCTGGCAGTAAAAGCTTTACTGGCAGTAAAAGCTTTACAGGCTCGATATGAGAGCTTTAATGTTGGCGTATAGTATGTGTAATTCAAATATTAATAAACCATTATTTATAAACATTCCCAAAAGAATAATAAGGTGAAGTGGAAAAATTATACATTTACATATATTTTTCAAATGGCTTCATTTCCTGCAGAAAGAAGTTAAAAAAAAAAGTACATATAACTGAGGAAATTGCCGAAACCGTTGCTTCCAAAGCATACGTTCATCAAAATTTAAAGGAGCTACAGTTTGCGGCATCGTTGAATAGACGAAAATTTGAATCATTGAAAGAAGCGGTTTTGAGTTCGATTAACAGTAACGAGCCTCTCATTTTTGGAAATAGGCTTCAAAGTATTTAAGAACACAAACCAATGGTGTCAACTTTCGTAAGCACTGTGAAATCAAGGATAAAGGATAAAACGTTTTGCCCCACAAAATACACCGATAAACGTGGGTATCGCTTTTTCTCTCTGTTACCATTGTATTCAACGCAAAGAAAATCAATTCAGATTGACGCACAAGCTTTCTGGAGACTGGTCAGAGTTTCAACTGTTGATGGTTATACTACAGGAACTAAAAATGAAGAGCAACTATCTGCGTTTTATAATAAACTTTTTGATTTTTCTAAAATTGGATTTAAAACCAAAGATAAGCTTTACAATGGAAAGAAGATCTTTAAGTAAGTTCATATAGTTTTAATTTAGTAATGCCTTAGAACTTATCAAGCTATATTAGGAATTTATCTACACGGATGGTTATTCAGTTTCTTTTCTCTTCTCAAGAATTACAGCAAAAAAGAAGAAAGACTCTCTTCCCGTAAAGCCATCTGACCTGAAAACAGATATTGACAATGGGTGCCAAGTGTGGGCGGTAGACCCTGAAATTAGCACGGTTTTTACTATAGTTGACCAAGCTGGTAGAGTGAGATCACTTGGTCAAAAGGAGTATTATCACTTGTGTGGGTTTAATGATGCAGCTCACATTCGAAAGATTCATCAAGCGAAGCACACAAACACTCATAGAATGACAACAGAACTGGATTCATTAAAAACCGGAGAAGTTTCAAAATTCTTGATTGCTTGCAGAAAGCGTATACAATCCTACGATACAATGTATGAATTTTACAACAGAGGCCTTTGGTAAGTGTAGCAAACTCTTGTACATATTTTAAAAATGTGTTAACCAAATGGAATAGGTCTTCAAAATCAAAGTTTAGATGTTATAGAAACAAGCAAAAAGCCTTCAGCGAAATAGTCAAAATGTTTACTCATGATAGCATCAAATATCGTACGGGTGCGTCCACCAATGTGAAGACAACAACGAGAAACAACTATTCTTACTCCCGCCCTCCACCACTTGATGGATCAGTTAAGGCAAATAAAACCATCATTGCCTATGGAGATGGAAGATTCTCACTTACCATGAGAGGCAAAAGATCTGGACCTACAAAGACTATCATAAAAGCTCTTCAAAAATGTAAAGAAAATCGCGGTGTTACAGTCCAAATGGTAGACGAATACCTCACCAGTCAAGTCTGCAACAACTGCAAAAAAAGAGATGTTGAAAACGTTGTGCAACGACCAGCAAAGCGAAGAGTACATTCTGTATAACAGTGTCAAGAAACCGCTTGTAATATTATTTGGAATCGCGATATAATGGCTGCAAACAACATCCTCAACATATTTTTACATGCAGCAAGAAACAATGACGCTCGTCTTTCACCATTCCAGCGTTCTGAATCAAAAGAATAATTGCAAGCATTGTGTGTCATTGATATTACTCTTTGATATGCCATGGGTATTCGGTTTATCCTATACACCATTACAGGAAAGTATCATCCTCTCACCAATTTTCTTTTGGAAATTTTGTAAAATTAGCATCTCTGTTGGAGATGCTCTAATAAGCGAATTTACATCATTAAAAGTACAATTTATTATTGAATCATGAGTAGCGATTTTTGGAGTAGTATATGTATAGTAGTATTACAATTTAGGCTTGAGAGAAGCAGGATTTTTCCACTGAGCCTTTCTTTTTTGAGCAAAGGCCATCAAACCTTCTGTGAGATTGTCGCCTTCTCTCCAAACAGAAGCTTCGGGAGATTCCATCCATTCAGTAGTAGCATCTGTCATGGAAGCACGTTCGAGAGCTAATAAGAGACCTTGCTTTGTCAAAAAGACAGCATCAGGGGAATTGGCGGTAATTTGTTTTGCCCAGGTAATCGCAACATCCACGACATTAGTGTTATTGGGAACGATCTCATTGACAAGACCGTGTTGTTTAGCCTCTTCAGCCTTCATAAAACGGCCTGTTAAGACCAATTCCGAAGCTATTTGATAGCTAACAGAACGAGCTACGCGAGCAAGACCACCAGCAGCGATAACAACGCCTTGCTTTACTTCAGGTAAACCAAACTTGGACTTCTCTGTAGCAACAACAATGTTACATGATGCTACCATTTCCATACCACCGCCGAGAGCGAATCCATTTACTGCAGCTATGACTGGTTTGCGACTTGAGCGACGGTTACTTAACCCACCAAAACCAGAGGGAGGTAAGGTAGATCCACCTAAAGCATGTTTGTCATCGGCACGGGCATGATGGGCATTAACGAGATCCATACCAGCACAGAAAGCCTTATCACCAGCACCAGTAATCTTTTGTCTTTGCTTAGCACTTGGTTCGTGTATAGGATGAATAACTTACGATAATACACCAAATTGATTCCTCTTCTTCTGCCCAATTAATTACGTTATGTAATTCCCAGTTTGCACCTGAATGCAAAGCGTTGTATTGTTTTGGTCTGTTGATTGTGATTAACAAAACATGAGGTTCAGGCGTTGACAAGATTGTAAATTCAGTCTTAGGAAATTGAATTGAAGAAGACATGATTTATAATAAAGATAATGGTATGAAGAATAGAAAAATGAGAAACTTTTGTCGTTTTTATATAAACTGAGATGAGAAACTCTATTTCCATGTCTTTACACCTTAGTCATTTCTTTTTCTCACACAAATATTATGGCTTGAAATACAAGACTATGGCTTGGAAAATTTCGTTTATTGTCCGCTGATTTTATGCTAAATGAGTGTGTACGAGAGGGAGGGTCTACAAATAAAGATGCCAAAAAACAAACAATCTTTAATCAATGCATGAACACCAAGTGTAACAATGAATAGTATAAAAATATACGAAAAAAATGAGGAGAGAAAAAATCAAAATTGAGCAAGAGAAAGAAAGTGAACAGAACAAGGAAAAAACAATATAAATGTATTTACATACGGTAATGTATATAATGTGGAAGAGGGGATAGAAAATATCAAAAGAAAAGGGGTTAAATACAATAATAAACAAAAACAACTATACTTTTTAGTTTGCCATAACCATTGTATCCTTCTTTCCATCCTTTTTCGCATTCATTGCAAGTGGAGAGGGCTGGTGTACATGAGGTTTGATCTTCTTGTTTTCAGGGCTGCTAGGGGGGGATATTCTGATGGGAGTAGATTGAGGCTGAAGATATTGAAGTCGAGGTGATTGCGAAGGACTGATCATGCCGGTATTTCCAGGATCCATTTTCAATGAGACTCTTCCGCGAGAACGATCTTCATAAAGCGTCATGATATTACCATGATCTCCAACTCTATAAGATACAGAGAAGGGATCAATCCAGAGTACAAAGTCACGAGGTAAATTTGTGTGAATCAATTGAGGCGAGCAATCAGCTAGTTGGCAGGCTGTTTGATGGACGCTACATAATAAGTTTTCGCCCAGATTCTTACTTTTCTTACTTACCTCTAGTAACAACTGGATCCATACCTCCATTGAAATTTGATATGGATCTATATCCATTTCCTCTAAACGGCTGCTGAGGGTCCCAATGATCAATGAAATGCAGCTTTAGTAAATTACTCAGTTGCTCCTTGAACGATGATATAGTCTTTGAATTCAGTTTATTCTGTAACAATCTGCCCAAAAATTCAACGGCTTGGGCTATCTCGATATGCATTTTATTTTTGGTTCTTTGTTTGTTTATTGTTGATGAAATTGAGAGAAAGAAAGAATAGTAAAAAAAAATTAATAAAAATCGGGTAAATATATAGATTTCAACAAATATGACGTATAAAATTAAATGACCTCATGCAAATCGAAGCAATATAGCCAAGTAGATAAGATAATAAATAAGAATTGAGCACTATACTCTTCAGGAATATTTAAATCATATTCCAAATGCCTTCAGTATCCACAAACATTGCAGAATTGAGAATCAAAGTGAAACTTGCTCAAGTGAATTCACTCGTTTTGAATCAACTGGGTAATTCTGGTGAACTGGAAGATATTGAATAAATTATCACTACACAAACCGTCTATAGTAAAATAGCAATCTTGTTCAAACGACTTCTTCTGATAGGGGGATCAGCCTGATCTTCGAATTACTCGATTTCTTGTACAAGGTTACCCCCTTAAATAATATATTACTTTGTAGCTACCGATATTGATCGTAACTGCTCCTGCTCCAAGTGCACATTATTTTGACTATGGATATATAGAGATTATATGGCAAATGTGTTGTACATATACAATAATAGCAATGTGAATTTTATTGATCTTCCTTATATTTAAGGCCAATTTCTTTTCTCCATGCATCCATAGCATGAGCTTGGCCCAATGTATCTTGCCAGTTCATATATTCGCATTCATGATGACATTGAGCAATAGCATCAGCAACTGCATCTGCCTCATAAGCATACAAGTTGGTTTCTTGCTTAACAGGAATTATCTTGGGTTCCTTGCCATATTCTGTGAATTCAACTCGAACAGGACCGTATATTGCTAGATCAGGTCTCCATAAGTTTGTTATTTTGATTGAGCCCTTACTGCCCCACACTTCACCACTGCAATCCGAGTCCGCAAATATACCAGTAAACAATTGAGCTGTGATGTTTCCTTCAAACTCAAGAGAAGCATTTGACCATTCATCAACGTTTGTGTCGGGCTGAATGTAACCAGTTGCCTTTATTTTGATAGGATTGGCTCCGCCGCCCAAGTACTGAACAGATTTGCTATTTGCTACACCCGCAACTAGACGGCAGAATGACATGGGGTCTACAGCATATAAAAAAGCATCAGTATTAAGTGTAGAGCCGCTGTTGTATGCATGTATAGTTACATCCTCCAATATCCATAATCGCGCCGCCCCCAAGTTCATTTATCCAAAGTCTGGAGGTATTTCCCAGGGGTCTTCCATCGTACAGAAAATTTGCGCGGATCATTTTTACTTGGCCTATAGCACCAGATTGAATTAATTCTACCACCTTCAAGGTCTGAGGATGGCAGCGGTACATGTAGGCTTCCATCACAAAGACATTGTATTCTTTGGCAGTTTCGAGGATGGATTTAATGTGTGCTTCTGTCATTGCCATGGGTTTCTCGACCAACATATGTTTGCCTGCCTTAGCTGCAGCCAATGCTAATTCATAGTGTTGAGGGTGAGGAGTAGAAATGTAAACAATATCTACTTGATCAAAGGCCAACAGTTCATTATAGCTACCAAAGCTGTACTCAATGCCGAATTCTTGCGCAAACTTCTGGGCTGTCTCAATGGAACGACTGCCTACTGCAACAAGCTGACCCTTTTCGGCTACTTGAAGAGCCTTGGCAAATGTGTGAGCAATGTTGCCTGTGCCAATAATACCCCACCTTAGCATTATTTTTGGAATAAAGAGCAACGCGTGTGTGCAGGGTCATGGCTATTTTAGTGCCCTCTTTTAGCGGTGGGCCTGTAAAACCCCGTCAAGTTCTCAAGCATCACAGTCTCCTGTCAAATGCTACGGCATCAGCTGGCGCAAGGGTGCAAGCTCTAATCTTCATTTCCGAATTATTGGTACATATCTCATGTTGGTTCAAAAGTCGAAGGATGCAAGAAAGCAATATTCTCTTAAATCTGACCATAATAATAATATTGGCCCAGTCAGTATATCGATCTGGCAGCTCTAAAAACTGATAAAGGAATTTATTAACTAGCTGCTGTAATTAATCAATAAGAGTAGTTGAAGATTTACGATCGACGCATAATCAAACTAGAAGTAACTTTTTTATATTAATTTTAAACGTTTAGCAAATGACAATGAGAGAATAGCAAATACGGCCAAGCTAAGTACGATCCAGAAGAAATAAATGAGATTATCGTAATCTTTTCCAGGCACCTTTACGTTCATCCCCCATAAACCTGTAACCAAATTCATGGGCAGCAGCACTGTAGCAAAAATGGTTAATCTGCCAATGACATGGTTTGTAGAATTGGATGTTTGGGTTAGTTCAATAGATATCCTCGCCAGATAGTTAGATTCTGATCTTGCCAGCACAGTTTCGTAATGGTTTAAATTCTGCAGCATGGTCAGAATGTGATCTTGTACATCCCCCAAGTATAATCCAACATCAGGGTATATTTTGCCATCGATTAATTCATCTTGTTGCTGCATCGAAGAAGAAAAGTCCTCCACTATACGCTTCATGAGACCCCGCACAACCTCGACTTTTGTTCCCAGTAGCCGCACCATTTGAATCACCTTTTTACGACATGTGCCAATACGCATTATCAGATCTGACTGGTCTGATTTGTATAGCAAGACTAAATCATCAATGGCATCTACCTCGGACTCGATTTGTTGAATCATGGGCGCAAAGCTGTCTGTAATTTCATCCATTACTGCATAGTTAATCCACTCAGGCACAACTTCAATATAGTCTTGTAATTGCTTTACACGTTGTTGTACATGATTTACATGCGGGACATGACCAAAATGGAACTGCCAACGATGTTATTGAGTTGGATAAGAATTAAAATGCTGTTTTTTTTCTTCACTTACTGTCAATATGTATTTTTTCGTCACAATGTTGTAAAATGTTACTGGCTTCAATATCTGCTCGCAATCGTGTAAAAATGCTCGATAACAAACAAACATGTAATGTCTAAACACATCGCACTTTTCTCGTATTTCATGGGACATTATATCTTCGACAGTGAGCGGGTGGATATGAAACACTTTGCTAATCACCTTCATCTCCTCGTTTGAAGGCGAAGTGATGTCTATCCAAAAATTTTCCTTTGACAGCAAGGCCTCCAGTGTCGTTTGGTGTGGTAAATTGATGTTAGTGAATGATCTTCCACGAACACTGCCTGTATCAGGATGATAATACACAAATCGATCTTGCTGCTCTTGCTGCAAGAAGTTTTCATTCCTTGTATCACAATCTGAGGGCTGTTTGTTATCACCATAAAGACTAAGTAATTGTCTTTCCTGCTTGTTTAATTGAAATTTGTTTGGCAGTGGCGACTCGCTTGGATTGTAGAGTTGGTTTTTTGGTTTTATATCGTGAAATAGTGATAATGCAGATAAATTGATACCTTCGTAGCTTACGCTGTGTCTCATGGGTGCCGGCGGTGGTGTCTCTAAAGTTGGGCTCTTTTCGTCTAATGTGCTGCTGCTTGTGGAAGGTCGGTTGTTTGGAAAACATATGTCTTGCTCTACTTTTTGCTGATATGAGCGTCTATTAAATAGTTTGTCCAAGTCCTTGGGGTCTGTGTGCAGTAATAAATCCTTTTCATTTTGTATCAGCATTTCATTTCGTTGCTGTTGGATACTGCATGACGCGGAGAGGGGCCTTGACTTTCTCTGGCTATCAACGTGAGATGGCAAGTATGGAAAATTAACATCCATGATGTTTTAAAGATAATGAAATAAAAAGAAAGAGCAAGATTCTAGTAAATATCATACTAAATGTATATATATATCTGATAATAAACTTAGGGAGTTTCTCCATGAAGATTATAGGGATAAATACGTACATGGGACATACATACATTACATGGGGATTAGGGGGAGAAGATGAAAAAAGTTTATCGGTTCAGCACTGAGCAAGGGGATTTGTAATTTAAAAACATTTACATGTCAACATGAATGTGCTTAACATGCATTAACTTACTTGCGTACTTGCAAATCTACCAAGCTGATATATGCTTGTAACTGATAATCACTTTACAATTGATCTTTAAGAGTTCCGCAATGATGCGATATCCTTTCCTTCGATCTGGCAAACCTGCTTGGGATTTTGGCATAGAGTCTATCATAAACGAAGATCAAATTTAAATTATAACAGTTTCTATGCAGGGAGCTCATTTTTAATTTTCTATATAATACATCCGGGTATATACTCACAAGATTGCCAAGTGATAAAACTCTTTGCTTTCTGTAATTGATGATATACAATATCACACTTTTCTTCGACCATAATATAATATTCATCTATTGGAACCATTTGTCTGGATTGTTGTCGGTTGGACACAGAGTAGATAGAGATGAGAGACGTGTTTCTACTTTTCACCTTGTATTCAAATCCGACAAACGATGAAGGACGTCTCAAAAAGCCTTATTTGCCACAGATTACAAATCGCTTCGGAATTAATATCAATTTTGACATTAGCATTAAGCTTATTCAATAGACCAAACTTGGCCAATCAAATGCCAACACAAATCGTTGCCTATAAATACATGAGTGATGCTGCGAGGTTTCTTCCTTTCTTTCCCTTTTACTAACTTATTATTAAACTTTTCATTAACAATATGGTTAGAAAGACTTTCCTGTTTACCGCTATTGCTGCTACTTTCGCTGCTCTTACACACTCTGTCTTGGCTGATGAATCAAGCGATGTTCTTTCCTTGACTGATAAAACTTTTGATCAAGAAGTCCTTGATCAGGACTTGATGTTAGTTGAGTTCTTTGCGCCTTGGTGTGGCCACTGTAAAGCACTTGGTAAGTAGTCTTTTCTTTTGGTGTTTTGTAGTGTATTGGCAATTCATTGCCCGTGTCATAATAGCTCCTGAATACGAAATTGCTGCTACTACACTCAAGGACAAGATAAAAATTGCAAAGGTTGACTGTACAGAGAACCAAGACCTCTGTCAAAAGTATGATGTTCGTGGCTATCCTACTCTTAAGGTGTTTAGAAAAGGTGAAACTTCTGATTATAAGGGTGCTCGTAAGGCTGATGGCATTGTGAGTTATATGCAAAAGTAAGTAGTTTTTCTTCGTTGTGAAACGAGGAGGGAAGGTGGAACGCGTTCAGGTAATAACACTCTTTGTAGGCAAGCTGCTCCTGCTGTCACTGATTTAGATGCAACCAACTTTGCGGATTTCCAAAACTCTGACCGTGTTGTTGTTGTTGGTTATGCCAACGATGAAGCCTCCAAGACTACTCTCAAGGAAGTTGCCGACAAGTTGCGCGATGATTTCCTCTTTGGTATTGTCACTGACGAAACTCTTGCCAAGGAACATAAGGTTGAATTCCCTACTGTTGTCATTTATAAGCAATTTGATGAAGGACGTAATGATCAGGCTGGTGTCTTTGAGGCCGAGGCTATTCAAGAATTCGTCAAGGCCAACTCGGTTCCTCTTTTGGATGCTATTGATGCTTCCAACTTCCAAAGTTACGCTGAAGCTGGTCTTCCTTTAGCTTACATTTTCCACGATAATGCTGATGACCAAAAGAAGTTGGTTGAAATGGCTACCCCTCTTGCTCAAAAGTATAAGGGTAAAATCAATTTTGTTCATATTGATGCCTCTAAATACGGCGCCCATGCTGGTAACTTGGGTTTGAAGGAGCAATGGCCCGCCTTTGCTATTCAACATTTAGATACTGGTGCCAAGTTCCCCCTTGATCAAAGCAAATCTGTTGCATTTGAAAACCTCGAGACCTTCCTTCAAGATTATGTTGACGGCAAGATTAAGGCTACAGTCAAGTCTGCTGAAGCACCTGCTGATAACAATGGTCCTGTCAAAATTGTTGTTGCTAATGAGTTTGTTGATATCGTTCTTGATAAGACAAAGGATGTCTTTTTGGAAGTGTATGCTCCTTGGTGTGGACATTGTAAGCGTTTGGCTCCTATTTGGGACCAACTTGGTGAGGCAGCTAAAAAGCAATCCCCTAGCCTCGTCATTGCCAAGATGGACGGCACTGAAAATGATCTTCCAGAAGAAGCCGGCTTTGATGTAGCTGGTTTCCCCACCCTTAAATTCTTCAAGGCAGAAACTAATGAATTGATTGATTATGATGGCGATCGCTCCATTGAACATCTGATTGATTTCATCAGCCAGCATACTTCTAACAATGTCAAGATTGTTGTTTCTGAAGAGGAACCTGCTGCTGATGATACTGAAAAGAAGGAGCCTGTAAACACTCATGATGAATTGTAAATTTGAATCGAAAAAGATTAAATAAATATCCCCCTCCCCTTACCTCTTTTTTTTTTCCCTCACAATGAACCGTGTTTTACTTTGTTCTTTTATCATGCAGTAAATTCTTTGATTTCTTCACACTCTCCATATACCACTCATGTTTGCAGCATTGAGGTGTGAGCGTGAAGCTGTCACTTTTCACTAAATTTGCCTTTAATAAACATCCTCGGTATCGGATCTGCAAGACTTTTGATGATTGGATGTTATGCCAATTATCATTTACATTGAAGTACATCTTCAGATTTACTCATGTTCTGCAATTTTATGATCTTTCGTCAATGAATTGCTACGGTACTTTTCTTGTGTTTCGAAGTGAGCCGCTTTGATACTAAGAGGATTGAAAGAAAGTGTTTATAAAAGGGTATCTAGAGTAACTACATTACATTTTCTTCAAGTTTCACAATGTGCTGGGAGACCAACTTTTGGGCTAAAATATTCAAGGCTTGAAGTCTGCTACAAAGAAAATCCCATGGACAGTGCACCTCAAGCAATTTGCTAAGAACCCAAACCAGAATAAATGAGAGATTGAATGTTACATCAAGAAGAATTTTACAAGTCCTGAATGTTCATAACTTGCTTGTTTTTTGTAGTTGCATTCATTTCTCCCCAAGTAACGCGACAACACATGTCTTAGTAACACCAAAATGCATGAATTTGCCTTTAAAATGGGCGCATACTGCACGTTTTTGGAAGTTGTTGCGGCTTTCAAGCATACAGAACAATTCCTTTTGACCAGTAGAGGTGTTATATATTATTATCTGGCAATTTGGAGATCAAAAATTTTCAATGATATTTTCGCAATTTTCCATGAGGAACCCCTTTACCAAAATCGAGTTTTTGAGAATATCACGTTTTTAAGGCCAAAAATGAGACTTTTTACTAAGACAAATACTGAAATAAAATAATTGTAAAAGTGCTAGCTATTACATAAGAATGCTTAAATTTAGATTTTTCAATGCGTAGATGAGCATTTGCTAAAAACCAATTTTTTTAATTTTTCTAAATGACTTTTTTTATACAAACTATACTTAGCAACTAAAAATACCACATAAATATAACAAAAAAATAACTTATACTTTAATTAGTTTTCAAAGATAGTTAAGTATACAATTTGGATAGATAAAATACTTTAAAGATATTTTTTTGACAAGCTGTTGAAAATTGACAAGATTTTAGTTGGTAAAAATTAGATGTTTCAAACCCAGTCATAGCATCTGCAGCTGCCATCATCCCTAAATGTCAAAACATAAAGTATCTGTGGTACATGAATAGAGTAAGCTGATATTTATTTGTGGGATAAAAAGGAAAAAAAAAGCTGTAAAAGCCTATGAAAAAAATTAAATTATTGTATGAACTGTATTGAAACTTAAGCTAGACCGAAATTGAATGAAAGGTCTTTTGCTTTGAGGCAGTAAGCTTCTAGACAGAACTAGACTTTTTGCTGGTCATTTTTTTGGTAGTAGTGTGCTTCTTGGTTGTCTTCTTCTTAGAAATAGCATTTATCTTTTTAGCGGAGGACTTCTTGTTGCTTTCGGTTTTAGCCGTTTCTTCTTTGGGAAGAGAATGGCAGCGAACATACTCCTTGGTTTGGCTGACGCCTTCACCACGAGCTGGGTAACCAACACAAACAGCGGAGGGTCTACTGCCATTTTTTGTGCTGGTGGTGGTTGTCGCCTTTTTAGTTGAAGGCTTTTTGGTAGTGCTCTTCTTGGTGGTAGTCTTTTTGGTGTGAAGTTTCTTGGCCTTGGCAGTAGTTTTCTTGCTAGTCTTTTTGGTAGTGTGCTTCTTGGTGGTAGTGTGCTTCTTGGTGGTAGTGTGCTTCTTGGTGGTAGTGTGCTTCTTGGTGGTAGTGTGCTTCTTGATGGTAGTGTGTTTCTGGATGGTGGTATGTTTCTTGGTGGTAGTCTTTGATTTATCGTTTTTGATGGTAATGTAACCTAAAAAAAAATAGGATATTAGCTCATTGATTTGTACATTGCAATGATCAATTACCAGCAAAAGAAAGATCTTTAGCACTGGGACCAGCTTCAATGACACTAAAAGTATGAGATTAATTAGCAAATGAATGGTACCAACAGACGATAAATCAATATGCTTTACTATTTCTTGCCCTTGATCGAAGTAGGAATTTTCCAAGAATACTTTCCCAGGGTGGCATTGACATGATCTGCAATCAAGCCATCGATGGACAATGATTTAGAAGGACCTGATGCGTACTGAAGACGAATAGGGCCTGTAGAGTCGCCATTGACTTTCCTATTATATGCATACCGGTTTCAAGTTAAAAATGACATGTCGGTATATAATTTCATGGTGATGATAGCAAAATTACCATTTAATTTGTACGGTAGATCCAGCTTCCCATACATCATTCGGCTCGGGCGTGGTAATTGTAACTGAACTGGCTAAAACCAATTCCAAAGCGGCTGAGAGAGTTAAGCCAACAAATAAGGATTTAAACATCATCGTTGAAAAGGAAAGGGATTTGTTAAATTTATGTTTTTTAAGGGAGTGGTATGGGGCAGATGCTGTTGTATATAGCAATAGGTTTTTTGGTTGGTAACAAGGGAAAAAAAACAAAACAAGAACAGCAGGATGGAATCAATTAAGTTATATATACTCCATTCTTTTTTCACTTTACACAATGCAATAAATTTAGTGATACATTTTCCTCATTGAAAAATACAGAAACTAGGCTCTTTTTGGCTTTTTAGCGGGTCGATCTTTCATGTACCGTGTAACTGCAATTTTGATTAAATAAAAATTTGGATAAAACCTAAATGATTTTTAAGTGAATTTACTAATACAGAGATGTATATATATATATATATATATATCAAGGAAAAAGATTCGGCTATCAACTCATGTCAAGATCTATACTGTATATAAATACAGGGTGAGATGGTATTTTGATTTTTTCTCTTGTAACAATAATTGACTATAATTTTAAAATGCAGTTTTTATTACTCTTGATAAAGACTACACTGGTTCTAAGTGCAATTCAGGCAGTAAATTGTCGCTGTGTTTGTGACCCTGCTGACACGACTTGCTTGAATAATTGTGGTAATACAAAAAGTTTATGTAATTTTAGAAACATGTGTTTTAATCCATTTCTGGTGAAAAAGTGAACACTGCCCGAAATTGCATAGAGAATTGTGGTAATGATACATGTTTTACAGAGTGTATTAATGTCCACTGGCCTGGAACAACATTCGAAGATGGCGTTCAAGATGAACACGATGAAGCTAAAGAACCTGTTGTTTCAGGTATCAAAGAAGAACCTAAATCCACCATTTCAGCCACTGCCAGAGCCAAAGTTTCTGCCACTGATTCTACCAAGACTACTACAGAGGCAGATTTTATTGGGGCGCTCATTTCTGCCATATTCAACGCACCTCCTGCTCTTTCGATTATTCAAGACACATCAACATCTAGTCTTGCATTAGAAACCGAAATCCCGGCTAGCACATCTGTACCGATGCTCGATTCAGCAACACCTCTGCTGCCCCTATCCGAAATAGCCTCCATGTTAAATTTGTCGAATCCCTTGTTGACTACAAGTAAGATGCTATGTTACATTTTAATACATGAGCCTCACATATATAAATTTCTTTATTAGCTCATACAACCATCACTAATATGGTTACAGTTACTCCAACTGCTGCCCCTTCTTCGTCAATTACAGCTTCAACAACAGCATCTTTTGGTGTACGGATTGATACAAATCTCCTTTATCCGAGTTTATTATTTGTATTAACGATAATATTGATGAAATAAAGAAAAACAAGTGTTACTAGAGCTTGGCCTAAGCTATATATTTATTGTATGATACACATGTCGAACGGGCTTATTGCACAGATTTCTGTTGCTTTTCTAGTTCTTCCTGCTCTTTTTCTAAAAGCGCCTTTGCGTTCTTTCTTCTTTGTCTTTCTTCAAAAATGTTTCTATTCTCGATGATACGCTCAATGATACCCTGAGTCGTGATTGTGCTGTTGGGGTTCTCGATTTCCACATAAATTTTGCGTTTCTTGGGCAATGCATAAGGATCGCTGCCGTCAAGGTCGGGTTCGGCAGGTGTATTGCCATGCACCACCATACTCACATTATATTCCTTGGTTAATATATCTTCGGTAACACTGTAAGGTGCTCCAATAATCACTTCATCTACGTAGCTACATGCTAAAACACTGAGTGCACGTTCATGTAAGTTCATCAAAGGGTAATTGACGCCTTTAATAGCATTTACAGTCTATATAGATGCTATTAGATTTGCTTGCCCCACTTATCAAAGGAAGTAGATGACTTACCTGATCATCATGGACACCCACAATCAAAAAATCACCCAACTCTTTAGCACGCTTCAAAAACTCGATATGGCCCACATGGAACAGATCAAAGGTACCGTCTCCGTAAATGACACGATCTGAAGTTTTAGGCTCGATTCCTTTTGAAAATTGAACGATGCGCTTTGAAGTAGGTAAGAAATGGGATACCTTGGCAGGTGCACTAAAGGATCCAACATCCTTTGGATTGACTCCAGATAAATCCTCTTGGGCTTCACCAAGGGAGGATCGACGGTGGTTGTGATGGTTCTTGGTCATAAGCAGCATACGACCGACCAACTCGGTTGTAGAGACACCCTGCGTACGCTTGCATTCCTTGTAAAGACCTGCATCTTTTACTGCCTGATAACAGTCCGTACCATCAGCCATGGTAGTAATATCATCTCCATGCACACAAAAATCGATGTTGTATTCCTTCAAACATTCGACCGTGGTGTTGTAAGGCGCATTAGGAACTACTTCATCAACCCATTTGCAAGCAGCGACAGCGGCATAGCGCTCCTGTTCCTTCATCACAGTGGGTCCTTTGTTCTTTTCTATTTCAGCATCAGAGTGAACGCCAACGACTAATATGTCTCCCATTTCTTTGGCTTGTCTTAGCGCATTGGCATGGCCGTAATGCATCATATCGAAACAACCGTCCACCCAAACTCTAGATGATCGTATTAAATGGTGCTTCAAAGGCATTTTCGATTTCTTGTCAGCTATACATACCTAATAGGCTTTCTTTCGTTTGTAACTGTCATATTTTATTGTGTATGCTATGATACTATAATGTAGCAAGAACAAGAAGAAAGAAACCCAATTAAATAGTCGAAGAAAAGAAAAGCCTATATTTTCACATGGAAATACAATGCTCGGTGTCACAAATAATTGTCCCTGGATTACTCAACAAAACGATTGAGATGTAGGAATTGCCTGGTGTTGTCTGGCTAGATTCACTGGAAAACAGCCAGGACTTCTATCACAAGAGGTACACAGACAAATAAATCATGAGATATAATATCATCATCTGATAATTTCATGATTATTACTGTGCATATGCAAATGTGCTGTTTTACGTTAAAACCTTCAACATCTTTATCATACCCCATTCAAAAACGTGAATGCTGATGATTGGCCTCTGTGCTTCAACGGGTAGTCTTTTTTATTCTAATCGTTATAACCCCCTCCCCATCTAGGGTGCATGTACAACTCATAAGCATAAAATCGATAGATGACACTCTAAATAATAGCTTTTTGGGCACATTGAAATAATACAACTGTTCAAAATACGTAGCTATGTTACGTAAATTTGAGGCTATATTATCGAATATGTTGTACTGATCTACAACATCTAATCAACACTATTTAGATCAACTGATGTTTGTGCATGAAAAGATATCTAAAAATGCATCCTAAATAGGCATACAAATAAAAGCGATTGACCCTCTGGATATGCATGAACTTTAATAAACAAGCCATCATTTGCGTATTTTATATCATTTTTTTTTTATTTTACTTTACATCTCTTAGTCACTGTCACCAAAAATTATCTTGTTATTCGAGCCACCCTTTCCATTTAGTGCCTTTGACATGATCTCCTCTTGCATACGCTTAGCTTCCCAAGATGGATGAACAGGCTCGGCAGGTGCTGATGGTTTAGAAAACGTATCTTTGGCTAAAGGCTTACTCTTGGGTGCAGGTTTTTTCTTGGGTCTGTAATCAGGATTTGCGAGTCTCTTTTCTTCACGTTTTTGATATTCGGTAGCAATATGTTTTGCTTCTCGGCCATACATTTCCTCCCATTGTCTATCTTTTATATGAGCATTTACACAGGAATTAGCCCAAAATTGCCACCTACTTTCTTCTCTGCCTTTGGCCTGCTCTGTTGGGCTTCTTTTCACCTTCATAAATCTTTTTAAAGTTGGTATCTTCAGTCTCATCGCCCGCTACATCGCCTAGAGTCTCAAAGAACTCTGAAGTACCCGCTTTGATGATTTGAGTTGTGCTACGGGCCTTCTTGGCTTGTGGATTGCGCTCTTCTTCAGCCTTTCTCTTTTTCTTTTCTGCTACCTCCTTCTTTTTATGCTCAATGACCTTTTGCTTTTCAATCTTCTCATTATTGCCTTTGATGATGCTTTGAAAGGAAAACAAAATGATGCTGATTTCTGCCATTGCTGCTTTGTTTGATATCAAACGGGATTCGATGTTCTGTAAAGTCTTGTCCTCGGTCTTTTTGGCATTAAGCGACGATTCGATCAGGCCTATAATGAGCTCTTCATTCTTCAACGCTGGATTCTTTTGTAGCTTCGATTTTAGAGTTCTTTCAACAAGGCCATCAAGATCAACTCCCTATTTCAGCATTGTATGGATTTAAACACTTTGATCTCAGCCTATTTTTCATCTTGACTTTACCTTCAAAATCTCCAATTCCTTTTGATATAATTCGATATCTTCGGCTGTTACTTTTTTTTTTGAGCTCTTCTCGGTTTCTTCATCTTTACTATCACCAGTCCTATGCTATGTGATAAATATAGATGTTGAAAAATACAAAAATGACAGTTTACTTTTCTAGTAAATTTTGAGCTGATTTGATCTTTTTGGTTTGTTTTTGAGTTTCTTCGTGCTTGGCTTTCTTTAATGCATTTTTTAAATCTTTGCGGGCTTGATGCTATGATGAAATACTGGTTTAAATCTCTATGCAAACAAACTACTCAATATATGCTTACCAATTTCGAATCTAATTTTAATTTTCTTGCACTATACAGCTCTTGTTTCAAAATCTCTTTATCAACTACGCCAGCTTTTCTGCTATGAGTTTGGTGGTATTTGGTTTTGGATGCGGCGATGATGGCAGTTTTCATGTGAGTACTTTCACCAACCTAGTTTGGTTTGATATGTAAATATGCCGATTTCACATTGATTTATTTCTATTTACCTGAGCTGCAAGATAATTGATTTTCCAAGTCAAATTTTCCCTTGCTGGAGTCTTTTTATCAGACTAGAAAGGTATCAAATGTTGAGAATAGAATCCAATTCAAGTTCCATAAAAGCATACCATTATAATGTAATTTAGTTTATTCGAAGTGAGTATATATACAGAATTCCTCTAGTTATTGACAAGTTGCCAGCAAAGAGATGCAAAAGAAAAAAAAAGGTCAATAAGATCAAAACAAGCCACCTTTTTGTTGGAAAGAATCAATGTCCTACAATCTACTCTTCATCATTATAGTCGACGTCGTCGATATTGTACCTAGCTGGTCTGCTTCTGCTTCTAGCTGATCTTCTTACGACTATTGTTTCATCAGTCTTTGTACGCTTGCTCTTCACTTCTTGTGTTTCATCACAGTCCTTAATTTTTGCTATCGATCGCTTCTTCTTTGGTTGTTTGAGCTTTTGCTCCTTTTCCTTATTCATTTGGGCCGGGCCTTTTTTCTTCTTCTGTTTGACAGCCTTTAAAGTGGCCTTATATTGTCTCATCAATGCATTATCAGTGCGTCCAGGCATTAAGGTTTGTAAAAACGACCATTTGGTGCCATGTTGTTTGACTAATTCTATGAGATGGTCGGTTTCTTCTTGGGTAAATTTGGCTCTGTTGACGGAAGGCTGTAAGATATTGACCCATCTCTCACGACACTGCATATCTGTTCTGCCTGGGATAAGCCGCTGTACTTTTGTCCAATTTCCTGCACCGTACAAGTAAACAGCTCTTTCCAATAACTCATCTTCCTCGGTATTCCATCGTTGCCGCTTGATAACTGGATTCAGTGATTTCTGCCATCGATGTAAGCATTGTTGGCCAGTGCGTTCGCCCAGAATGTCGGCGACGTGCTGCCAATTGCAATTACCAAAGAGTTTTACGGCGTCGGTTAGCTTTTTATCTTCTTCTTTGGACCATTTAAGGCTCCTGGCATGCGCATTGTTCTTTTCAAACATGTAATGTGAAAAGCATTGTGAAATTGTGCGATTTGTCCCCAGTTCGTTTGCAATTTGCTCCCATTGACCACTGAATAGCCCAACTTCGTTTACTAACTGCGATAATTTTTGCGACTCCTGCTTTGACCAAGGCTTTTTATTGATTGTTGGATGCTCCTGCGTTGTCCACTGTATCAAACATTCAATCGGTGATCTTGTAAGAACCTATTTAACGAGGTTTAATGTCATAGATGGCGGCAATTCATACAAGTGAAAACTAACATATAAGTCGCTGATTCGCTCCCATTCAAATCTGCTCACTGGAAACATTAAAAGGTCCTTTTTCTCCATTTTGTCCACTTCCCAAACACGCCACTCTTCCTTCCTACAGCATATTTTTTTTGTTGGACGATATTCTGTAAATAGATATTATGCTTACTCACTGTTGAACAAAATCAAATGAAATCATCCTCTTGGCTTCTGAAATGATGCCCTCTTCAAGCCTTTCTCTTTCTGTTCGAGACCCTAACACAACATAATTTAGATGGAGGTAGCCGCTATGTGCATTTGGCATAAATTACAAGACTTATGGCTTGGATGTTTTTTGTTATCTGCAGAGTTTATGATATTTTCATCCTCTTCATCTTCATCGTCATCGTCACTACCTTCATCCTCGTCGTTGTCATTATCGTCGTCTTCGTCGTGTTCTTGCCTCAACCGATTTTCGTTTTCTGCAGTTCCTACTGTTGGTTTTAGCAATTCGCCATCCTCAAAGTAGTTGATGGGATCACGGTATAATGTATGAATAGGAAATTTGTTTCCAGATCTGTTCTCTTCCAACGTCAACAAACTTGCTTCTTTCTACAGAAAGATAATGTCAGTTTGAGCGTCTTTGGCTATAGCCCCTGTCTTTATATCTGTACCAGCAATTTTGCATTTGTGTCCAGCTTCTCATCCACAAGACGAATTTGATCCTGGATCTTTTCTTGTAATTTATCGTTTAGATTGATTGCTTTCAGTATAGTGATATAGTCGGTCTCAAAGCGTTCAGGATTGATGTTTTTCAAGCTATCGAGGTCAAGCAATGCGTCAAGAACCTCTTGCATATCGTCTGCTTCTTGGTTGTTGTCGCCATTTTCTGTCGCATATGCACTGTTTGAGCTGCTGTAGTTTTGATAGCCAAGAGTATAGCTTTGATTGTGCTCTAATGGTACAAGTGCTGGAGGCGATGTTTTGTTTTGTCTTGGATCTGTCATAGTAAAAAAGGGTGCATGAAGAATAAAGAAAAGAGGGAGGGGAAAAAAAAAAGGCATCTTGGTTTTATTCTTATTCCTGTCAGCCACAAACTCGATTGCCGTTGGTAAAGCATGTAAACTTATACTGCCACTCGCAAAATCTTCTCTAATGATCTCAAATTGAAAGGTATTGTTTGTCAAAGATAAATCATTTGAAATGATGGTCCATCTTTTTTTATCCATATCCTGCGTTATATGTGCGCATACCTGCGTGCAATATACAAATCTACACGATGAGACGATGATAAACAAAATTAAATCTTAGAATAACGTTTTGGTCTTACAAGCAATGAAAAAAGTGGTTAAATAAGCATACACATCTCACTCTGCTGTATAAATTAAACTGATAAAACTGCTATATTTAGTAGTTTGTTTGCAATCATTAAGACATTTGCAGAATTAGAAAAAAGCCATTAAACGTATGTATTCACCTTGATACGTTCCCAAGTGAAAGCACACGCTGTTCATTTAGGGATCATCAAACCCCTTTCATTCATTCAAACAAATACATGACGTCTTTTTGCTGCTATTGAGAATAATAACTAGACCAAGTTTGGTGTACAAAGTACGACTTTTCTTACTCGTGCACATTCCGAAAAACTAAATGATACCTGAAGAGGAATATGGCCTACTTTCGCAGCAGCCAGACGAGGTATCAGATAATGAACAAGAGGAAGCTATAGAATTTATATCTTATGCTGAAAGTGATGATGACGATGAAGATCCGTATTTTATGCCAGAACACAATAAACGAACGAGCACCTGGTCATTCTTACGGTAATGATTTGGAATTCATTTGATTACATTCGGCTCATACTTTTATAATACATAGACTCACATGTGCACCTATTCAAGTTGTGCGTTTTCTTATACCCGCTGTTTGCATCGTTGCAATCATCACATATACCATCGTTATCGCTGTTGTTACAGAGAAAAAGAGGAATACAAACACCTGAGTAGTATGTCAGCACATGCGAATGAAACCATTAGGTCTTAATAATAATATAAAAATTCAATAAACTTTGTACATCACACCGATAATATCACTGAAATTTTGTACCATAATATTGATAGTCTTTTTTTTTATAAAAAAAAAAAAAAAAAAAAAAAAAGGGGGGGGGGCTCAATTCATAAGGTAATTATTGATCAAGTTAACTTTGGTTTCGCTTAAACGAAGATACAAATCATGATGGTAATAGTAGAACGTATTGGAGAGGCCTTCAATGTCTAACTCAGGATAACGGATATCATTGAAACTTGCCATGGCGACCCTAATTTGCTCGTAAAGTAATGCCGCATCCGAGTTTTTTTGAATTACATCCAAATGATAGACGTACTCTGTGATTGCTTTGCGTTGCAACAATACTTGGTGAGCATAAGCGAGCAATATGCTTGTTTGATCCACAACAAGTTGTAACTCCTCAAACAGCTTGTAATCCTTGTCCTTATTGCAGCCAATTGTTGTATCACCAAGTTTTTGATAGTTCAAGCCTGAGTCATAGTCTTTTGCAAAGTAGGCGCAGATCTTGTCATACTTGGTCAAAGTGAACTTGCTATACTCTTCTTGGAATCGAATGTATCTGTCTTGTAAAGCCTTTTGGTCGGCAGCGATCGAATCAAAGGAGAAGAGCGCTTCTATCGCAATGAATAAGCCTAGTATGTAGTTCATTGACTTGAGCCAACGCGTAGCATTACTGATATTAGTTACAAACTCGTGTCTGTCGCTCAGTTTGATCAAGTCTTGAGAAATTTTGTTGATTTGCAACATAATAGTGTCGAATTCGCTAAACAAACCCTTGACCATGCCCACAATGATCTTCTCTTCGCTTTGATAGTTCTCAGTATCGTTCGATTCGATCTGCTGCTGCACAAGGTCATGCAAAGGGTGTAACTTTTCAATACCGCAAAGATAGAAGCTTGTAAAGATGGATTGCACGGTAGACATGTAGACTTTGAGAGTTTCAGATGAGGTGTATTCGTCGTAGTAGATCATGCTGAGCATATCGCGGCTTTCTTGAATTGTGTTTCTTATGTCCACGACCCGGTTCCAAACAATTTCAATACTTTGGTATGCTGAATCAAGCTTGCTGCATCTGTCGATCAAGATATCCATTATTGGATAGTATTCCATTGCAGAGCCTTCATACATGGGGAATACTTGCAATAAAGATGAGGTAACATTCAGAGATTTACGAACGCTGGCAGACAAGTCCCTGAAATTATCTTGCTGATAGTTTTTGATTTTTGATTGCTGATATATCTTTGTCATAGCTTCATTGATAAGACGAGAAGCAATATGTGTGGCTAGTTGATCAAACACAAATCCATTTTGCAGGTTGTTCAAGGCTTGTTCAGTAGTCATGCATGTGAAGATCAGTGTTCTAAAAGCTTGGTCGACCTGCTTGATTCGATCAATGCCTTGGATGCTCTTTGCAGTGGTTGTCAGTGGAAGTATGAGCTGGTCAAGCAAGTGGCTTGCTTCTGTTCTGATGAGTACGAGGTCAGTCTTGAACTTGACAATATCAAAGTAGGTAGCTTCATTTGGTTGTAGCATATTGCTCCAAATACTGGCGCGTCTTTTATTGCCGGGAACATCAGCGTGATTGGTATACGATGTATTTGAACTGCTAGAAGATGAAATACTAGGAGAGATGCAGCTACTGATTCCAGAAGTTGTTGTCAACATTGATGAATTTGAAATACGACGTCCTGAAGGCTTTTCAGTAGTAATATCTTGGATCGAGGTAGGTATGATGAATCCAGCCGCAGCCTGAAGTCTACTGATCTTCTCAAGAGCACTTACAGCAATGCGTTCCGTTGATTCTTCTCGGCTGGTATCCAATCTGTCATTTCGTTTGAACTGGTTGCTAATGCATTTGCCTGCTGTAAGTAATAAAGTTTCAAACTCCATGCTCTTTCCAATGTGGGGTAAATAAGTCAAGTTTTTTGCGCCCAACGTAATATTTTGATTGACGCTGAACTGTATAAAATTCAAGGCAGAGCAATCATTACAGGTAAGGAGAACTTCGGTTAAAACCGATAACGCAGCTGGATCGTCTAGATCGATGGCCACCAAAGCCAGTTTTGCAATTGATTTGGCTAAGCGAGTGTTGGTTTCGCTGTAAAGTTCAGAAAATAAAGCGTCCAATCGATTCTGGGCTCGCTGCGATAATAATTGGAGAATGATATCCTTGGCTAAATCACGATGACAATCATAATCTTTTTTGGTGTCGAACTGGAGAGGACTAAAGCTATTCGCGTCAATCCACCATGAAATAACTTGAATGGCACTTCCAATCACTTTATTTCCGTGTACTTTTTGTTTGATACACTCTGTTTGATCATCTTCAGTGGTTGTGGTGGTTCGTGCATCGTTCATGTCAAACTGGTCTCCGGTTGAATTTCGAGAAGCAAGTAATACGCCGTAGAAATTCATGATGGCGATAATAAGAATGATGTAAACGAGTATTACAGTTGTGAATGTCATTTTTGCTAATTAAAATGTGTTATAAAAGTGTTGTATAGACAAAAGAAACAATAGCTAAAAAGTGGCTGGCAAAAGTGGAAACAAAAGAGAGGGGAAATGTCGATTTTACCCCCTATTTTGACTTTTTTTTTTTCTACAAACGCCTAACGATGGCATTCATTTGACAATAAAAGATAATAATAATATAAGAAAACAAACATTAATTAATGTACTAATAATTAGAGAAAACTGTGTATTGAACAAAATAATAGTAGGAAACTCTTTAATCTTTCTGTACATGTATCTCAATGATATTTCCATGTAAACAAATACGACATCTCATGTATTAAAAAAATAAAAGGATTCAGGCAGTTACTTAATCAATATACATATGGCTTATTAGTATACGATCTGCAAGAAATCAAAGTTTATTGTTAAATTTTTTTATATTACTTGCCTCCTTAAAATCTGTAGGCTGTGGGTGAATTGATTTTGCGTATATGGATATATATAAAATGGCCACATTATGACATATATGGAATGTATTTACAGCCTATAAAATAGATGAAAAGCTCTGTATATTATTATTTAATCTATATAGAAAACTAGTCATTATTACATTACACTTGTACCATTTTATATGCAAACTGGAGGAAAAGGCAATTGTGGTACTTAATTGACATTGGATATTGTTCCGTTTTATGCAGGTAGAGCCCTGTTCTGTACAAGAATACATAAAATATGTATGAATGACCATTGTCTTGCATTGATGACAGGGGAAGTATTTTTTTGAAAGCAATTCGTTTTTTTCATATAAGTGCGGAAAGCCCCTTTTAAATCACTTTTCTTCACTAAGATATGCGATTATCGGTCTGTGCAAAGAAATATTTTCGCAAGTTCAAGGTGATATGGCAGTGACTTAACGCAAGATCTTTGAATTTTGTCACGGAACAGCTCCTTCTTTGCCGTGCCGTGTGTACATATTAGAATTCCATGAATAATATGGCGTATCCAACTATAAAATGATTTTCTATTTATTTGGGGAAAATATAACTACAGTCGATCAGATATCAAGGAGACCTCTACCCATTCGCTCGCTGATTACAAAGCTAAAAGAATATCATCTAACATTGAAACATTTCTGGGAACGATGAAATTTGTCTTTATTATGGTCAAAATTATTTCTATTTAGCATAATTGCTAGGAGTTTGGTAGTATCTATTTTAATCTGTTGTTATGGCTGTTGTTCTTTTAACAATATGAGCCTCTATATTTAGTGCCGCTATAGTCATTACTGATAATAAATTCATGCAACCATCAAGATGATCCGGAATTGCGACTAAAAAGGATTCGATTTCATTTACAATAAAAAAAAAAAAAAAATTCCTCTAAATCAGACATAAATTTTAAATATATACAAGTTCAAAACTGCAATATAAAGTTTCACTACACAAAAACTTACTTTCTGGACAAGAATTGCAGTTAGATATTATAGCTGGTAGCAGTAGTATTTTGACCCTTAAAGTTCTAGTACTTTTATAACGATACTAACAAGTTTCAATTAAGAAGTGCTAACAGTAATAGCAGTGAAGGTGCATGTAACTTGAAGTTGCAGATTACAATGCCGGAATTAATACTACGCAAAAAAAAACACTTGGTGAACCAGCTCAACCAGCTACTTCTCATGCATTTTTTTACAATATTGTAGTAATATTAAGGCATTACAATATTACTATTTAGCTCTACAGTATACTCGAAGTAGGGTTCAACGAGACAGAGCCAGTTGTCCCTGTTATTTTTGATGAACTTCATAAGATTATTTCTTTGCAAATCATCAGGAAGCCTTGACCCAAGCATTAATTAAATTATAATTGTAATGTGATTCTCTTCAAAGTTTCTGTTGTGAAAAGCCTATTAATTGCCATATCTCATAGGGCTAATAATGACGATAAAATTATAATGTCCTCCAATGTATTTTGTCACTACATTGAACTTGAGATATGCAAATGTGAAAATAAGTTGTATTAATATTATGGTGTTTCTTTAAAAAGCAACATTAATTTTATTTAACATAGTATTGCAACAATAGCTTTTTATTATTATCATTTATACATACAAGCACTAATGTATTACCCGCAAAAATGGTTGAGCACATACTTAGTGAGGTTGTTTGATCAATGAGAGAGAAAAAGTAGATAATACCAATATTAGCAAGTGATAAACACTATTTTTCTCTCGCTTGTAAAAATATCGTATAATGAATACACAATTTGCCGATATATTATACGTCGTATAAGAGCTTTAATAAACATAGTTGCATAGGATCACGTGACTGGCTAGGGAAAAAAATTTGTTAGGTTGTATTAAATAAATTTATTGTTGGTGCTTACCCTGGGGAAATGGTGTAGTGGTATCACATTTCTTTCGCATAGAAAAGGTCGCGAGTTCAAACCTTGCTTTCTCCATTCTTTTTTTACATTTTCAAATTCTGAGATTAAATATTGGGTATCACTATTCATGAAGCATTAAGAGTATATGGCCAATCGAAATGATGATTTTTTACTTGATTCAAAGCTATTTTCGCTGGTAATCGAAACACAAGAGTATATAGTGTGTAGGATAAAGACGCTAAGTATGTCGATCTTTGTCGTCTTGCGTTAAGATATAAATGTAATTTTGACACGGGATAAGAGTTGCATTGAATTTGTTGAATTCTGATTTCTGATAATCAACCACCAGATCAATAAACCATCAAAGAAACAAAGGCTAGCTCTTTCTGCAAAAAATACTCAAGCACTTATCTGTCAAACAATTATAGAAAGGTACGAAGCCCTGACATAAAAGATAGTCATTTTCTGTTAGTGGGTATCAATGATATATTCCATATGGTAGATTACAACACTAAACAAAATCTAGTTGGATAAGATATAAATCGTAAATGATATTCTCAGGCTTCTTTTCTTGGTATTAATGGCACCGCCTCGTGGATTCTATAATTTAAATGGCACATTGTTTCTAACTAATCTAAAATGCCAAGTGGTACTTCAATTTTAATTGATAACTAAAAGGCATGCCATTCATATATTAAATTCGAAATTTGAGACAGATTTAAATCACTTTATGATATCTATTTGATATTATCTATAATTTCTCAAATAAAGGGAAAAAAAAAAGAAGGAGTATACAAGAGAATAGGCAAGGAATAAGCTTATATAAACGCAAATGGGAAACATGCTAGTGTTGTGAAGTAGATAATCTTTTTAAGAAATGGTTTTGAGACTAAAGTTCTTGAAATACGAATATTGAGTTTTGGGGGTTTTCCATGATCCACTAGAGCCTCCGAAGAAAGTATGGAACACTGAACGTATAATAGGGCAAAGGATTAGTTATGCGTACATATGATTATATGCTCATGTAACTTACAAATGCCTGCAACACGGCCAGTACTGTTGGTACGGAAGACGAGCTTTGTTTGATGCATTGCGCGTTTGCCATCAATATAGAGAGATAATTTCCCGTCCTTTTTTCCAACAGTATTGATAGTGAGAATTTGTCGAACAGAAACCCACCTGCCTGTCGTGAACTTGAATGTTCCACGGCCTAAACTATAACCATAGTCAGGATTACAAATATTAACCTTTTTATCGCAAAGACCGGCTCTTTGTCTTGAAGGTAAATAGGCGTACACTTCGCCGATGCCATTGTCACGCCACATAATTCTATTACGAGTAAAAAATGCTCAATATTCACACCATTCAGATTTCACAATACATGTACACACCTAGTAGTGAAGCATTTGTTTGAATCAGTACCACCAGTACAATCACCATGACCCCCAAAGAGACCGGGGAGCTTACCACCTATTTATGTTCAAATTTCAATATGTGTATACGAAAAACGTGAATAATATTACACACCTTTGACAAAATTGAATCCTTTAGGGAAAAAGACACTATATTTTAAATCCACAGTTTTAACATTGGAATCAATAACAAGAGGTTGAGCTTTGATACCGAGACCACCAACTGGGCTAGCTTCAGGATTCCTGGAACCTGCAGGATAGACAACACGAAGATGAAGATTCTTTGTTTTACCAGAAGGGTCCTTAACAAGGACATTCTTTAGCTTTTCAGCACCTTTCCAGTTCCAGAGCCATCCGCTATGCTTGGGAATTCCCCATGCTTTGTCCCAGTTACTGCCCCTGCCAACTGTAGCTGTACCGAATTTGTTCCAATTGTTGAATCTCCAAGTTTTTGTCTTTGCTGCCTCAATTCTGGCAATAAAACATATTAAAACAATAGAGACCAAGATTAAATAGTTAGATTTGAGCATATATGACGATAGTTTTTTAAATCTAATGAATGGAAAAAAGCAACAGCCGTTGATTTATAAAGCAAGGATATGTATAAAAAATAATAATTAGAAAAAGAGAAACAGAAAAAAACAGAAGAGATCATACGGGTGCTCTTTCATTCTTTATACCATTATTTGTCCAATGTTGAAATGTAGCACATCATCTTAATGAACACTTGTCTTGATTTAGCAATAATCTCACTCTCACTTTCTACCGATTTTTAAGACACCGCTTGCTAGTTAGAAACTAAATTAACAATTACTGCAAGTTGATCAAATCAATGGCAAAGATTCTTTATTTAGGCAATTATGGAAGCATTTGATAGAATGATGAATGAAGTAATTTAAATGCTCGACAGTGTTTGGAATACAATAATAATATATAATAGAACTTGATATATTTTATTATGAAGTTTAACACTGATGAGGGTCATTAGTGCTATTCAAAATCATTTGATATATATACTTTAATACTATAGCTCAAGAAAGATGCGTAGATGATTGCTTCCAACTTCTTATTATATAAATTATGAAATGGATTTGAGCGTTGTGTTAGTTTGTAATGATGAATACATATGAATGGTTGTGATATATAAATATAAAAGGGTTGGCACAGCATGTGGGACAGAGTATCGGCTATTAATTACCTTTACTTCTTTTGTTTTTGCTGGGGGGGGGGGGTAATATATCCAATGGCTCCCTTGTGGGTACTCTTCCAGGGCTGAGGTATATAAAAGTGGATGGGCGGCTGATTTCAACTGTCTCGTACTTACGTTTCTCTTTGAAGACACCAAGGGCTAGCCTTTGGCTTTGGTGTAATATATGCTGATGCCATTGATACAATAATTTAATGGTGTCGCGAAAATCTTCGAGCTCAATGAGATTGACAGGCAAATGAATAAAGAGCTTTAAGCCAGCGACATATCCATCAGCACCCCCCAAAAACCCATATAAATCAAGTAAATGTCTTCTGCATTTGCTTTGGCTATCAAATCATTCAAGATGGCGCCATTGATACGGATATTTTTTGATTGTTGGAACGTTAAGAGCCCCGTCTTTGCGTCTTGTTTTTTAAATTCAATACAGCAATATTCACTGCGAATACCATAGCAACAATTATGAATGAGTACATCTATTCTGCGGCCGAAATCAGAGGTAGAGTGACTATTAGCAGCAGCAGCACGCGAAGTAGCTTCCGAGAGGCTTTCACCAGATTCTATGGAGATGTTGTCGCCTTGAAATATAATAGTGAGTAAAAATTCAAAATTTGATGAGAATAAGGTTTCTTAGTCTTTTAAATTTATTTATGCTAAAAAATGCAGCATACATGGCTATTAAAGTTGACATTCCACACATAAATCAAAACTTATTTTAACGTACTTACATTATTCAGTTAGATAATTTTGCTACCTTCTTCATCTTTTTCTTCTGCATCTTGTTCGTCTTTGTCTTGTTGGTCTTCCTTATTCTTCTCAATCCTGTTGAGCAGTTTTAAAAATGTTGAGGATAGCGTCAAAAGAGGTAAATTGAAGAAAGTAGACCATTTGCAGGACTTCATTCAACATTCTATCAATTACTTTCATAATAGCTTGAATAAATAACTTTTGTAATTGATTTGACTAGAAATTGATCCAAAAAGCTGGTCAAATTAACTTCAAAAGTCGTAACAGGCTAGCCTTTTTTCCTCTGGGCAACTTAACCTGTAGGAGCGTGGCAACTCCTAACTAATTACATCTGCGCCAAATCACAGAACGATCATTGAGAGGTTACAATAGAGCTAAAAGGATGGAACAATTTCATAACTACAATCAGCCCCTTTTATCGTATTGATCATAGCTCCTGGGAGCAAGTTAATGTGATTATAATCAACCAGGTATTGTTATATGATAATTGATCGATGCGAAACGGACATGTAGTTTTGAAAAAGTAATAATAGTGACACATGCACAAAACATATGCAAGCTTTAGTCCCAGAACACCCTAATATAGGCACAGGAACACATCTGAGTATATTGAGTCGTTCTTGAAGGGCGAACAGTAGTGTAAAACAAATATTTCATGCAAGATAATGAACCTTCGAGTAGAAAGCTGAATTCATATCCATTGTGAATTATACTAGCGTACTTTAGATACCGTGCTTACAGTCCGAATTCGTTTTTATATGTCTTGCATTAGAGGCATGTCATGATGAAAATTTACATGGTTAATTTTCCCGGTTTGTCACACCTAGAATACGTTTTGCAAGCGAATCGAAGCACAGAGAAGCAAGATTCTCTGCGAGCAGCCTTTTACCCTTGTAAATGACACTGTTAAGGGTTGCTAATCGAAGAATAACATTAAACAACTTCCCCATGGGAAAGCTCTGGTTTGTGGAGTACTATTTCAAAATGCCATGAGTGTAAAATCACAACAGATTCGGTCCGATGTAGTGGATGCATGATGTCGCCCTTGCTAGATTACCAGACGGTCGATTACCCAGACAACTTGCTACATATCTTTATATGCTAATATTCTAACTTCTCCTTGCAAAATATTCGAGAAATATAATATATCAAGTCATAAACTACTTGGGTGTCATTAACAGTAGCCAAATCAACAAAGGAGTTGTTTATTATACAATTTCGAATTGAGCAATGTTAAATAACAAAAAGAAAGGAGAAATACAAGCAATATAATTAGACATCTTTCTTAAGAGTACCCATGAATTGATGTTTTTCGGCAGGAGTTTGGAAGCGACCATGGCCAAACTTAGAGGAGGTATCGATGAATTTGATAGAGACCTTTTCCAAAGCAGAGCGCTTGGTGTGGACAGTGAGGGATTTACGAAGAGTGATGACACGCTTCTTGGAACCAGCACAGCAGCCTTTAATCATCACGAAATCTTCGTTAACAACGCCATAGTGAGGGAAACCACCCATAGGAGTGATGGGCTTTTCAGTCAAATCATATTCAGTAGTACCAGACTTGGCATCAGAGCCACTGGCGATACGGTAGATCTTCTTGTTGATTTCAGTACGGCGATGATAACCACGTTGACCAGCACGAGCGACAGAGTACATGACTCTGCTAGGATGCCATGCACCGATACAAGCAACCTTACGAAGACCACGATGAGTTTTACGAGGCAACTTCTTGGTACCCCAACGTGCAGTTACACCTTCAAACCCATGACCCTTTGTGGTAGCAATAATATCGATCATCTCATCCTGTTCAAAGATGGAACCAACAGCAATTTCCTTCTCGAAATGGCTACGAGCCCACTCGACCTTATCAGCAATTGAGCCACCATTTAATTGAATTTCCATAAGATGAGCCTTGCGTTGATGAAGCTTGGCTTTGGAGATTTGGGTGTGGGCAATGACACGGACAACTGAACAATACTTCTTGATACGTTCAGCTTCACGAGCAACATCCTTACCGTTATCAGCATACTTTTGAGCATACTTGGTGAAAGCCTTCTTCTTGGAGCGGTACCAGTTCTTGTAAAAGCGACGCTTGGCCTCTTCAGAGAGATGTTCGGCCCAAACAGTGGTCAAAGAGCGAAGACCACGAGGAGTTTCGATGTAACCAACAACACCAACAACAACCATGGGAGGAGATTCGATAACAGTAACAGCTTCGACAACTTCCTTTTTGTGCATCTCTACAGCAAATTTGTGATGATATTAGAGGATTGACTCAATTCGATGCTTTACATAAAACTTACTGGAACCAGGACGTTCAAGATCACGGACAATGTGTGTCATACCAGCCTTGTAACCCATGAAAGCAGTCAAGTGAACAGGAAGCTTAGAGTTATCCTTAGGATAGGCCTTGACACGGCCACGGTGGGATCTGGTTCTCTTGCGAGGACCGAAGCCTAAATGGCCATGACGGGGAGCTTCAAACTTTCTACAAAAAATACATAGCATACGTTAGTTGCGTATTTTTTTGGCAGAGAAAAATAAAGGAAATCGCACCTGTGAGACTATAAATAATGGATGCTGTTAGCTTTATTTTGTTATTCAACAAAATATGCATTGTATTTACCATATTATGTTATGTTGGATGGATGGATGAAAAAGTAAGATGCAATAGATGGACAGTGCCTGGTAATATAATTCACTCTGGTCGTATGTGTGTATTTAGGGCAATTTTAAACTGATCATCAAAAGACGAAGACTTGTTCCAAAATGTTGTTTTGTGAATCCAAGTTAATTATTGCGTGAAAGCTCTACGTCATAGTATATAATTGAGCAAATACAATAGAAAAGGGATTATATCGAAACAGAATCTTTTTGTATTTTGAACCTGTTAAAAATTGCATTCCAATCAAATGAAAATGGCCACCAAAGTTACTTTCTTCCTATATAAAAAAAGAGAGACAAAGTTTAGGTGCTCTAGATTCTTTAATTTGGTTACGAGCTTTTATACACCCCCCGAACTACGGTGAAAATAATCGACCTTCGCTTCGCTACGGTGATATTTTTCGACCTTCGTTCTCATGGGGGGGGGGGTGCACAGCTCGTGCTTATATGTTATTTGGGTTGTTGTCAAAACATTAAGTATATTACACTTCAAGTAATCGAATGTGAGATTTGAATGAGCCTCAGTTCAACAGTAGAAGCCAATAATAATATTATCAACATCTTCTGCCAGAGAGTGCTTTCTATTTTTATTTATATCGTTGAGTTCAACATATACAGAAAACCTTTGGGTTAGATTCACAGCGTTCATTCACTATGAGGTATTGTTTCACGATTTTACACAGAGAAGTTGGGCATCTGGACATATACGTGGTACAATTGCGATAAATCGTGTTAGTGTATATACTGTATGGTAAACGAGGACTTAAGTGCCTTTTCTCATCTAGCTATGAATATTATCATTCTTGAATATGTCCTTTTCATCAACTGTCATCAATTGACGAAATCGCGATAAATAACAATATACATGTATTCCAGAAGAGATCAGTCTAGCCTGGTATGTTTAATGCGTTTAATTTAGAGCTTTCTTTGGCTATTGATAGTTTCACAGGAAAGAGTTGCATTTAATAAAAAAGTAACGTACTTCATTATCGTAATTATCCTCAAACACAACCAATAATAAACGCATTGTTGGTAATAGCATATGTATTTGAAGATTGTTGTCGCCGCAAGAACAGTTTTCATTAATCGAATAATCGGAGTAATCGGGAGACGATAAAAAACAAATGTGTATTAGTTTCTATAGCAATGATAAGGTATTAGCGTTTATATGATGCAATGATGGTCTAGCAGGTGTCACTGAGCAACTAACAATGTATGCTTACATCAAGAATTTAGGCATTTCCTATTACCGTCTCAATTGACCTGCACAGTCATTTTTTTTAATTTAATGGCTTATTCAAAATGTACTTGATCCAATTCCGATATATCTAGACGTTATTAGTGACAGATCACTGGCTGGGTTGCATGTGGATAATTATACACATGGTTTCGGATGTAAGATCAGCCTTTTGTTTGGCCTGAATGATCATAGTTGACTAAATCGAATTAAGGAACTTGTCAAGGCTTTTTTTCTATTGGTAAACAAATAGATTTTAGCCCTTTTTTTTTTACAGTAAACAATTGTGATCAAACCATGCTTTTCCCTCTTGTTCGTTGGGATATAATCAAACAGATCTTGGTTTCTATATTTGATTCGGAGACATTTGGTTTGAAGGAAAAAATATAGCCTAATATTATTTCATATTGGGAAAAGGTTTTAAGCCAAAAACACCTCGCTTCAGGTGTTACATTGCATCACCATCATAGTTCATTTGTTCGAAACTGAGATACGCCACCCGCCTCTCTTTTGTCTCCAAGACATTTAGAAAGATGAACAGTTAAGCACCTCGCAAATTGCACATAATTGAATCTATTATTATGAGCTGTGAGATATAAATTCTCTTATTTAGTAACTTAGCAAGCTATTTCCGGACAACATGCGCACTGTTCAAATGATTGGCCTGAGCGGAAGGCTTTTTTTTCCTAATGATTTGGTAGGTCAAAACACTACTAAGGGAGTTTATTATTTTTTGGCAAAAAAAAAAAAAAATAGTAGCTGGTGGTATATGAGGTGAAAAATATGTAGGTAAATATATAGTATATACAAAATGGAGTAGAGCATATTAGCATGTAAGTGTGCTGCTGTGCTGAAGCCAAGGCTGATGAGAATGGTTTACGGCATTCTCTGTGGTTGCTGTTGTTACTCCAATGTCAACAAACTCGGGAAATGATACATAGGTTTTTTCAAATTGAGATAGTTTTGCATTGGCAATCTCTGTTGACGACTGATCACACGAAACTTTCGAGAATTCAAAAGAGTGTTTAAATGTATTTACAAGTTGAATCAAAAGTTCACGTAATCTTAGTTGTTGGTGTTGCATTATTTTTAAATGAAGACAAAAGGAGAAGAGAGGAGCATAGGAATCAATCCAGCTTTTATATTAAATTTAAGAATACCCGAACCGAGCGTAGAAGCATATTGCTGAAACCTGAAAAAAATAAGCTCCGTGTCTTTGAACAAAGAGTCCAGCAAGCCTCCAAGCCAAGACGGATTCTTGATTACCAATAAGAGTAATCCCGTTTGTTTGTCTTTTAACAAAATGACGATAAATCGTATGTGTTGTTCGAAAAACGCCTAAACATACTTCACATTTCACACGTGGAGAACATTTTACATATGATATATAATGCAATGCTTTTACATGACACTCTGCTTCTGTGCTGAATGGGACTAAAACCTTGCAGATCAACGAACAGTGACGAAACCTGACTGCCACTAGCTTATTAGTTGCTCGGATACATGATACGCGTGTCCGAGGGGCTGGCGATCTCTTGATAAAACCTTGTAGTCTTTTGATCTCAAATGAATAATGACAAAAAACGAATAAAACTGAAGACGGCGATCTGAATACTTTATCACGTCTGTCTGTGCTATACTTCATGTGAGATTTTCGGCTTCAAAAGCCTTTATAATAGTTCACTAAACAAGCCCACTCGGGGTTGCCAAACAAGCAAATGGAAGCCGACAACAAATTTTGCCCACCCTTGTTTAAGCAGGAATATATAACATAATGATTCTTTTTATGTAATTAAAAGGAAAGCATGTGAAAATCAAAACTTTTTTTTTCTGATTGTTTAACAATAGCCAGTGTTTGTAACAATTCAATGATGCCATCAATGACTGTATGGAGTCTCATTATCGTATTCTTCAGCGATAGGTCAACCGTCTGACTTTGCTATACTGAAGCGGTCCAGCTACAGTTTGAAAAAGAGCAGTTAAGCAAATGAAACTTGTCGAATGATTGATGTACTTTACACATTGGAGAAATGGAATTAAAAGGACATCATCAAAGGGAAGAGATTTAGTGATTTAAATTTGGGTATTTAAAGCTACACATACCTCTCAAGTATCCAGCTCATCGAGCTACAGCCCTTGTGCGTTTCTTGTCAGAAAGGGACCGATACTTTAAAACGAGAGCATAGTTACACCCAGAGCAACGAGGCCTGGGTTGGAGCACACAGAGGTTCCGTTTACTGACTTCAGCTAAACACTCAACTTGGTAGTGACAGCCTTTGCTAGATGGGTTAGTTTTGGTGAAGCAGTAAACGGATGTCTAGCCTTAGTTGTACTCGTTGGTGATGAAGGTGGGGCATTACCGTGAATGCCAGGTGGGTTTCCATTTGCCACCGAACGTGCGGGGCCCCTTAATCCTGGAATTAAAGCAGTAAAAGGCTTCAAGGTAGATCTCCTTACTACGCTTGTTTGCCTACTGCTCTTTGAGCCTTCCAAAATGCCTGCTGCTTATTTCTCGTAGACGTTTAGAAGACCATTTTTGATCAGCCAAACCTAACAATTTGTACCCTTTGCTCACTTTACTGTTTGTCATCCAAGACAAATGCGCTATTGACACATCCTGCTATGGTTTTTTTGTATGGTATCTACAAACTTTGTACGTGTTTTTCGATGCAATCGCATTTTACTAAGGCGCTCATAAATCGGTGGCCTTGTTTTATGAAGCGTTGCTTTACATGCAGTTTCTTCCCTGGCCAGCGTGAGCTCTGCGTTCAAAGCTGTCGCTGCATTTTCTTTAGCGGCTTTGTAACACAACTATACGGGAAGATCATTACTAGCTGGTCTGAAAGAAAGTACTCTCTCACTGATAACGCAAATGCAGTTTGCCAAATCTTTCTTTTTTCTCTGTTTGTATACAGTCAGATCTTAAATGTATGACCTAGTCTGGATATTATAAATTTCATTTTTATATAAATGCAAACATTTGTGAGTTATGGTGTTTTACAGATCGACTCTTTGTTTCTGGCCCAAGTAGCCCATATTGTTGATAAATAGTCCATGCATCAATGACATACATTTTTATTACTAGTTTTCTTTTCATTTAAAGGGGAATAATATGACATTCACTATACATTTAACAACATCCACCACCTTGCTTAGACTGCTCATCGGGTGTTTGAGAAACAAGGATAGTTTGGCCACTTGTGGGTTTGATTGTATTATTAGAAGACTCTAATGCCTTGTTTGAAACGATACGATAGATTTCTGCGGTCTTTTTTTTAGTAAAAGAATAAAAAAGATCCTGAATACAGATTATTCACTTACCTGTCAAAATTTGTTGGAAAGATTGATCAACATTTGTTGCATCCAAAGCTGAAGTTTCGATAAATGAAAGGCCATTATCAGCTATCAAGAATCTTTTTAGTAAACAAGAAAACAAATAAGAGACATAAACATAAACATACATGCAAACCGTTTGGCATCATCGGTTGGGACAGCTCTCAAATGTCTTAAATCACTCTTGTTTCCAACAAGCATAATGACAATGTTGGAGTCAGCATGGTCACGAAGTTCCTTCAGCCAACGATCAACACTGTCGTAGGTGGAATGCTTTGAAATGTCATAGACTAATAACGCACCAACTGCACCACGATAGTAACTATAGTAACAGGTTAGTATTTATTTACTGTCTGTCTGCAGCCATTTACTTACGCACTAGTGATGGCACGATATCTCTCTTGACCAGCTATATGAGAGCTTTTCAGAACACACAAGTATGAAAAGTTTTTTAAAATCCAAACCTGTATCCCAAATTTGGGCTTTGATAACCTTGTTGTCGACTTGAATACTTCTAGTAGCAAACTCTACGCCAATAGTACTCTTTGACTCCAAGTTGAACTCGTTACGTGTGAAACGACTCAAAAGATTAGTTTTACCAACACCTAATATCTGTAAATATTATGATAATATATATTCATAGTGCTGTTCTAACCTGAATCTCCAATAAGCACAACTAGACAGAGACATGGTCAAATATTTATTCTTTACATAAAAGCAAAAGTGCTGTTATTTACCTTTAAAGAGATAGTCGTATTCTTCGTCTCTGCTCATTTTATTAATATTCTTTTGCAACTGAAAACAAAGTGAAGAAAAGAGAAGATAATTTAGAGCGGGTTTTGTGTGAGTAAAATAAGGATCGAGACGAGTACCCTATACTGACCCAACCGACAGCCAAATTCTTCGGAGAGGCGACTACACAATACACCTCAAACCTTAAATCATTGCAATACGTGTCTTTATTTCAACAACGTGATACAACAACAATAACCGCACTAACTGCAGCATGACAACAATAATGAAATACTCTGTAGAGATGTTTTCTTTTTTCTTCTTTTGCCTTTGTTTTAAGGGTTCTGTATAATGTAATGTAATAAGTTTTCATACAAAGGGATTTTTAATAATAAAATCAAAATTGATTTTGTATCACTCAAATTCTCCTTTTCTTGAAACGGAAACCACATGACATGCTTTGGTTGGTAAACCTTTTGTATTGTACGTTTTTGAGGGTTGAGAGGTTAATCTTGGAGTAAAACGCAATGCTCGCGCATGCACTCGTCGTTCATGTATGCAGTATTATATCAACCCAAAGCAGATCTCCTAAATTGACCGTAACACACTTATTGTGCGTACACAAATACGATTTGAACTGAAACTATCACATGCATAAAGTGATCTTTTTTTTGTTGCAGAGTGATAGCTATGATTTGGTATGAACCTTATTCTCATTGACAAACGAATCAAAAATATTGTTACTAAAAGTTTACACCAAAAAAGTTGCTGTATCTCCTATTCCTGTCAACATCAGTGGAAAATTAGACATCACAAAAAATTCAACATAGCACTGCTATTTTAGGATAGCATAACTACTGTATCTTATTAGTTTGATGATCAGCCAACAAAAACTTGATGAAAACATTTTTGATCAGAATTCCCAATGTTAAGAACTTTCATTTCCGGGAGAAATATAATGTACGTTTTGGGCTAAAGAATGTTCACTACTATCATAAGACAATGCTGACAAAAGCAAAATGAAAAACATTCAGTATTGGAGATGAGGATGGCCACTAGATGCCATCATGTTGTCAAATAAATAAGTTATTCATAAGCAACCGCTTTCAAGGAATTTCAAAAATGTCCAATAGTACTAGTAGAGGCAGAGGACATGGTACCGGAGGAGCTCATGGGCATAGTACTGGTGGCGAAGGAATGACACGTTTATTGTGTTGAGATTTGAGATTTGAGAATTGAGAATTGGGTTTTGGGTGAGTAGCTATGTTTAGTTGATTCAGATTCTGGTGAGATGATTGAAGACATTATTAACCAGTGCTTGGCCCAGAAGAGACACGGAACTTTTAGACTATATGGATAAGGCGTAGGTGGAGTTAGCTTGTTGACTACTGATGTAGTTACCGTAGCCACACCAATCAGGTATAAACTAGTGTCGAGTAACATGCATGCATAAGTAATGTAATAAATCAAGTATAAGGAAGGGTAAAGTAGACGAATGCTTCATCGCAATTACATCAAATCATGCGCATCGAATCATGTGCAATGACATGCTCACTAGATTGCACCACAGAAGCGTATTCAATGAAAGGCTGCTCACCAATGTGAAGGATACACTAGTGATAAGTTTCAATGTATGTCAGCTTCAGTTATTCTAATCAATAGCGTATTTGTATCTTTAGGATGTCAAGAATAGTACTATAACCGAAGAATATGAACGTGTTCAGCTTTACCTTCTTTGTTCTCTCGTCAGCGAAAATGAGAAACATGTTTTGCTTGCTCTAGTCGGCTTAGGTTCTCAAACGATTTAATAGTTATTAATTTTTCACTCAAGTGCCTGGAAAGAATTCCGTTCCTGTATGATCATCATATGAAGCCTATGTCAAAAATTCATCTGCCTCCAGTTACATTCACCACACGTTCTTTCATGGCTTTGCTGGGATCAAGACAGCATGTTAGCATTGCTCATTGGTAAATAATTAAACGATTCATGCATTTATCCTAATTTAATTATTTATCTTATAATGTTCATACCAACGGACCAGATTATAAAGTAGACATCTATAAATCGTACGAATATGTCTACAACAAACGTATATGACGAAGTAGTATCAACCAAGGACTTGTCAATAACTCTCCTCATCAAAAACTTTCATCATTCGAGTGTTTTCCACAAGAACGCACTGATTCGATTTTGGTTTAAAAGCTACCTAAAGCTTTCAAGCTTGGTGTGCCAGAAATCCATTAAATTAAACAACTACTAGATTGATAATTCTTCGTATACAATGAAAAGGAATCATCGCCCGGCTCAACACGCATTTTTTAGGCGTTACTATTACTTTCTTCGTCATGTCCTTAATGCACAACGAAACATACACATTTATTGAGTTGACATCGATTGATACTATAAGAAAAAAAAGACGACACTTTATCGGTCTAAAAAAGTTTGTGCGTGAAAACAGAGTGTGATAATGCTTTGGATTATCGTTACTCAACCACTTCATATATCCTACACAAGCATGAATCTCGAGCGCCAAAAGCATTCCGATCAACTATGTAGTTTATGGGCTTGTTTCAGCTAACAATTACGCATATTATATTATCATACAATCCAGTCCTCTTTTAAGGTGTAGTTTCAGTAATTTCCAACAAGCAATCTTTGTTTGAAGCTACCACAAAAATGAAATGTTCTGCAAACAGTAATAAGTGTTTTATACTGATGCATCTTGGTAAAATAGATTCATGTATTTATATATATATTTCAAAATTGTATTTATTGATTGAGCCGCGTACTATAGGATATGAGTTCCTATCGAAGAGGCGGGTGCAATTGAGATAAAATATAATGTTATAGATATAAATAATAATGATACGAAATCTATATATTCCAAACACTATTTATAAATCTATTCGATAAATTGATCCGCTACAATGTATTATACCTATCAAAGAAAGCACATCTTCCTCCTAGCTCCCCAAACCTTTCCTATTCTCGATATCACTGAGTATAAGTATCGATCTAATAGTAGTGTTGCCAGAATTAAAACCTGACCAGAAGCAGAGTCGTGGCACTCTTCGTCTTCCGTCTCTTTGAATCTGCTATTCGCACCTCAAGTAAATAAAGGTATTCCCTCCTTATCCAAATGAGGAAAGCAAAATCCAAACATCTTACAAACGAACTTTACTGAATCTGATAAACAGGAGAGCGACTGATGATATGAATACCTCGATTATTCTCGTGATATGTATGCTACTCGGCATTCAACGTTCGAGGGAGCATTCGTACGAATCTACAGTCTACGCCTTTGTCGGCTTTGTTTACTTTGTTGTTCATGTGTAAATATTTTCATAATGCTCTTCCGCTACCTTGTTTTCAGTTGCACCAAAGAAAACAAACAGAACTGTGACGATGATGATACCCTGAAATATGTTTTAAGCAAACCATAGAAATCGGGCCCAAAGAGACTCACCCAGTTTTGGATCCGCTTGGGCTGATTTAGTAGTAGAATATTTTGCCATTTCGGCCATACGGCTTAAATTTGCCAGAGGTGATACAGAATCTTATCGAGAGAAGAAGTACATTTGGCAAATAATTTATAGTCGTACCAATGGAACGTCTGAATTTGACAAGATTGTCTTCGTTTCCTCAGTGTATAACAACATTATCTATAACATCTCAAGTGCCATAATAATAGATGTGAGATAAAAAGGAGGTATGTGTTATTCGTGGAATACACTGCCTTTTGATTTTAACACCTTTACTGTTGTAAACGTTTCATGATATGTATATCATACCAGCATGTAATAGTTTTCTTGTTTACATTTGGGGTTGACCGCTTTGCTGTTTTTCTCTTGTGCAACATTTGATGCATTTGTCATAGTCTGATGCGAAGTTTTTTTTTTTAGTTCTTTATGAATGTATTTGATCTCTGCCAGACATCCCTTTAGTCCAAGTATTTTCGATCTATACTTTTTTTTTATTTTATAATAAGCATACAGTCGCTCCAACGCCAAAGGGCGGTTTGAATTTTTTCAAAGGGCTATTTTTTTTTATTTCCAAAGGTGGCCGTATAATGTGTCTACCTCCTTATTCACCTGAATTGAATCCCATTGAACATTTTTGGGCAATAGTTGAAGGGAAAATGAAGCGCGATCGGCTTATGAATGAAGAAAACTTATCTAGTAGGATTGGCGATGCGTGTAATAATGTACACATCAGTGATCTCTATAGCTTTTGTAGTCACTCTAAACGCCAAATCATCAAATGCTATGATAAAACACCGTTCTAATATGCACATGTGTCTTTTAAATAAATGTTTATTTTTTAAACGACAAACGTCTATGAGTATCCCTTTGGTCGCAGTCGTAGTCGCATAGCCGTAGTCGTACTGATCTGATGAGCAAGCTATTGTTCAATGATCCATTAATTATATATTAGTATAAAATACCCTGTAATTCTTCGACAACTAAATTTATAATTAATGGATCATTGAACAATAGCTTGCTCATCAAATCCGAGCCTGGTTTCCAACTTAATGGAAGACGAATCGATTTTAGAACTTAATAGAAAAAAGTTAATTATTAGTGCACTCACCAAAGCGAAATCAATACTTTTATAAGACATCTTCTGATAAATATAAACCGCCCTTTGGCGTTGGAGCGACTGTAAGGAGACATGATTCAAAAAGGCAAAAACAAGTGATTGAGCCTTGTGTCGCCGATGCAACCTAAATCACCCTTATTAGTAGTATGCACTCTCCCTTTTAATGCAAGGCAAAATTACGATCTCACCACTGGTGCAGCTAACATGGCATGAATCATTAAGGTTGAGGAAAGAAAGAAAGAGAGCTTTGCGCTCAATCTAGATTCTATTTCAAGTTTAGTTTATGATGAATAATGATAAAACTATGATTTGATGATATATCTTGTCAATGACGATAAGCTACACAATTTTAGAAAAAGAAAGTGTTGCAAGGTGCCACAAGAAAAAAAAAAAGACTATATTTCAACACCTTTTCTCTCTCTTTTTGTTTATTTTTTCTCTCCTTTTGATCAATAATAATGGATAGTGGTAGTCAGCAAGAGAACAATATCTTGAACGAGGTGACTCAAACAGCAGTGAAAACTGTGAGTGATTTCAGTGAATCATTATCACCAGCAGATAAAAAAGCTGAAGCTGAAAAGAAGGCGAATGTCGTTACTGAAAGCTTGCCTCAACTTAAAGCGGATGTCTCCATGGCCAATGATCAAGGCACAAATGACTCAAATACACTTGCTAATGCTATCGCTTCTGCTGAATCCAAGCCCATCAAAAAGCTCCCCCAAGATCAACAAAAAGCTTCATCATCGTCGTTATCGAAGCCTGGCTCATTCATTTCTGATAAAAAGGTGGGTTGGGACGCGTTCTCTACACTTGCTAATCCTGGAAATGAGCAAGCTATTGAGGAGCTTGGCTCTAAATTGGGGCTGGACGCTCTCATCACCATGTATAAAGGTGCTCGTACTGGTAATAAAAGTGAAAAGGATTTGGTATCCCAGTTCCTAAAGGAAGCCTATTATGGTGAATGGTATCACAATACGGCTGCCATGTTGTTTACTGTTGTCTTCACTTGGCTGCTGACCCGCTTTGGAGGAGGCTTGATGGCATGTCTAGTTGTTGGCGCATTCTTGGCTACTTACTATCAAACATCTATCCGTCGTCTCAGAAGAAACATCAGAGACGACGTCCAAAGAGAATTGGCTATCAACCGCCTGGAAACTGATGTGGAGTCTGCAGATTGGATCAATCACTTTATGTCAAGATTTTGGCTGATCTATGAACCCGTTCTATCTGCTCAAATTATTGGTATTGCCGATTCCATCTTGGTTGACAACTGCCCTTCTTTCCTCGACTCTATTCGCTTAACGTCATTCACTCTGGGCACCAAGTCTCCTCGCATAGAGGGCATCAAGACACTCACCAGAACCGAGCCTAATATTGTCTGCATGGACTGGAAATTCTCATTCATCCCTAATGATACCCTCGATCTCACCGAGCGTGATCGTCAGTCCAAGATAAACCCCAAAATTGTATTAACAATCCGTGTTGGCAAAGGCTTTGTCGGCGCTGGCATGCCCATCCTGTTGGAAGATCTTGCGTTTTCAGGTCATCTTCGACTGAAATTCAGAATGTTTAACGAATTCCCCCATATCAAAACTGTCGAAGCTTCTTTCTTGGAAAAGCCTCATTTCGATTACTCTCTTAAACCTGTTGGTGGTGAGACATTTGGCTTTGATATCAACAATGTAAAAAAGTATATTTGCAGCATAAATGCACCCTGTGCTCATCATATATGTTTATAGATTCCCGGTCTCGAATCCTTTGTTCAAGAACAAGTTCATGCTACACTTGGACCTATGATGTATGCACCCAATGTGTTTACATTAGATGTTGCTGGCATGATGGCCGGTGGAACCGACTTGAGTAAATTGCACAAGTTCGTGTCCTTTTTACTCATTCATTAATCCTTTTTTTTTCTCACGCAGATTCTGCTAATGGCGTATTAGTTATCAAAATTCACTCTGCTAATGGACTTAAAGATAACGATATGTTTGGTACAGTCGATCCTTATATTACTCTTCATGTCGGAAACGTCAACAATGCTGAAGTTGGACGCACAAAGTATATTGAAGATAGCAAGAACCCCAAGTTTGAGGAAACACTCTTTGTGCTAATAAATAACATCAACGAGATCTTGGTATTAGAGGTAATGGACCGCAATACTGGTAGAAGTGATACATCAATTGGTACATGCACCTTTGATATGAAGACCCTTGGCGAATCTGACAACCTTGCCGAAGGATTGTACGTATTGCACCTCATTATATATATGCCTACAACTAATTTCTAACCTTGTGAATCTAGATCCCTTCCTGTGCTAAAGAAAGGAAAGCCCTCAGGCGAAGTCAAGTGTGATTTCCACTATTTCCCTGTCAATAGCTCTGATAAACAAGAAGATGGCACCATCATTCCACCTCAAGAATCAAGTAAGTCGTATATGTGTATAATATCGATTCATCAGTCAATTGACCGTACATATCCTTCACACAGACAGTGGTGTTTTGCGTTTTACTGTCCACGAATGCAAAGAATTGGGCGGTCAGCAAAAGAGTGGCGGCATCAGTATTCCTGTCATTGGCAGCAAGAGTGATATTAGCCCTTATGCTGTCGTCAAAGTGAATGATATCGAACGACTTCGCACCAATCCCTTCAAGCGCAGTATCAACCCTCGCTGGGACAAACAAGTCGAACTCTTTGTCACAGACAAGACCCAACTTAACTTGCGAGTCAATGTGCTTGATTCTTCCTTTGACGAGAGATTGCTGGGTCGCTGGGATGCTAAATTAGAAGAGTTTGAGGAGGATATTTTTATTAATGGTCGAGATTGGTGGAATCTCAAAGAAGGCTCTGGCAAGATTCATCTGAGCATGCAATGGAAGCCTATTACCATGACTGGATTTACCGAGGGCCTTTCTCATGGTGGTTATCGTGCTCCTGTAGGTGTTGTTCGTGTTAACTTTATCGGTGCCAAAGACCTCAAGAACGTCGAGGCCATGACTGGAGGTAAATCTGATCCTTATGTTCGTATCATGTCTGGTGTGCAAAACCGTGGCCAGACTGAACGTGTTGATGACAACCTCGATCCTGTTTGGAATCAAGTTCTCTACGTTCCTGTTCACTCCAAGCGCGAAGATTTAGTGTTTGAAGTCATGGATTACAACGAAAGTTCCAAAGACAAGAGTTTGGGTATCACGGACTTACTTTTAAAGGACATTATGAAAGAAATTAAGACTGACGATGGTCAAACCTACTATGAACCAACTGAAACCGTTGATCGCGAAGCTAGCTTGACTAGTCTTGATCGCAAGAAGGGTCGTGGCACTATAAAATTCACCGCTTCCTTCTTCCCTACATTGGCTTTGGCCAAGGAAGATGAAAAGAAAAAGCAAGAACATCATCACGAAGAAGGCTCTGCTGACAGTGGAGAAATGTCAGAACCTGAGTTGATTGAGAAGCCCAAGGAGCTCCCCGAAAAAGAGCTTCATGGTGAATTGATCAAATACAAGACTATCTCTGCTGACAAGAAACTCATCGATTTGAGCTCTTATGAATCTGGTGTATTGGCTGTCAAGATACACTCTGTTACACTTGGAGAGTCTGCCAAGGCAGTTGTCGACCTCATGCTGGATTCAAACGACCCTCAATTTAGCACTGCCGAGCAAAAGGGATCTCATTTTGAAATCAACGAGACAGGCACTGCCTTTGTTAAGGAAATGGACTTTTCCAAGTTGATCGTTCGTGTCAGAAATCTTCGCGATGGAGACAAGGATGATAAATCTCTTGGTCGTTGTACGCTTGAAGTCCGCAAGATTGTCGAGCGCTTGATGAAGGCATCCGAAGATGAGTCTATTACCGAGCCTGCAATTGAAGAACTTATTCTATTGGAGTCTGCTGGAGGCAAAATTCGCCTCAGCTTCGCCTTTATTCCTGCTATCAAGTTCAAATTAGATCCTACCGAGAGTCTTGAAAACCAAGGTAACATAACTGTTGCTGTTGTCAAGGCAACCAATCTGACAGCCGCCGATCGCAGCGGTACCAGCGATCCTTTCATTCGTTTCTACGTTGATGACGAACGCGTATACAAAACCCAGACATACAAAAAGACTCTCAACCCAGTGTTTAACAAAGATGAAACATTCACTGTACCTATTGTCAATCGTATCTATACTCCAATTATCGCCGAATGCTTTGATTGGGATCAAATTGGAAAAGACACCTCGCTTGGTAAATGTAAAATCACCTTCACTAGCCAAGAAGTCGAGACTTTTGTTACAACTACCAAAGAATTCGCTTTTGATCAAGGAGGCTCTCTTACTCTCCGTTTGACCTGGAGACCCGAGTTGGTTGCCCGCAAGCGTTCTCAAACCAACATCTTTTCTGCCACTACTCGTGTATTTACATCTGCTCCTGGAAATGCCATCGGTGCTGGTAAAGATGTTGTTGGTGCTGGTTTTGGTGCAGGCGAAAAGATACTAGGCGCTGGAGGTAAAGTCTTTGGTTCCGGTGTATCTGCTTTAGGTAGTGGCATTCGCAGCTTTGGTAACATTGGAAAGAAATCTTCCTCGACGATCGAAGAAAATGATAATACCCCACTGGATCGTGAGGTTGCTAGCCCTACTGCTGCTGCAACAGGTGAAAATGTTTCCAATGTTTCTCCCAGCAATTCTGCCAGCCAACAAAGTAGAACTATCAGCGATGATGGATTCACTGTTCGAGTTGATTTGATTGAAGCTAGAAACCTAAAGGCAATGGATCGTGGAGGAACCAGTGACCCTTATTGTCGTGTCCGTGTCGGTGGAAAGGTTGTTTTCAAGACTCGCCATTTGAAAAAGACATTGACGCCTGACTGGAATGAATCGTTCACCACCAGAGTGGATTCAGGCATTTTGGATTTCAAGGTCAAAGATCATAACACTATTACCGATGTTGATATTGGAGATAACCAATTCAATATTACTAACTCTGTCAAACCTGGACAACCATTTGATGGTTGGTTACCCTTGTCACCCGAGGGAACTGGAGAGATTCATGTCAAGGTTACTCTAGTTGATAGTGATTCCTTGTCTACTACTTCCAAGAATGGTGGTTTATTTGGAAAGAAATAGATCAAAGAGAAAAAGAAAAAAAAAATAGTTTAATCTTTTAATTTGTAATAAATTTATTAGTCGTTGGTAAAATGCACATGAAATATACCCATATACTGGATGCTGCTCATGGGAGATCATAAGTGTTCAAAGATTCTACATAAAATTATTTATTAAACAGTATCTATTGACCAGTATACTTGTGGTTATTCTTCCAATTAATATAAAAGCTCTTGAACAAAGCTTTGCCTGGACTATCTAAGCAGTTCAAGATAAAGGTACGATCTGATTCTGAGCACATATCTAAAATATCATACAGGGCATGCGTCAAAATGGACTTCGTACTGGGATTCACCACACTCATAGTTGGGTCAGCTTGGATAGTGAAATATTCAATCAAAACAGAAGGCGTATGTTTAGCAATGATCTTCTGCAGAGTTTGCGAGCTTTTTGCATTCTTTTGCTGCGTGTGTTGTTTTAGCGGTATCGTTGTTAAAATACGAGCAAATCTTTGAGCTGCAGAATCATCCAGAGGTGTAAATTCAAACATTAAAGGAATTGCGCGACCAGTAAGTTTTTTGTCATTCTTTTCAGTTTGATTATTGTTATTGTACTTGCGCTTTCGAGTGCCAATTACAGGTGTGCCGCTAACAAGAGAGACATGCGTTGATTTAAAGCAGTGTAATAATGATTGAACAAACGCAATAAAGGGAGGCATCATATATACAACCTGATCTTTGTGATGACTGACTAGATTCGATAGAACAGAGCATATATCCGAGAAAATGGATTGAGCAATGTCGTGACTCATTTGACCTTTGAATCTCTTGGGTGCTGTGGGATGCGCTACTTGTAAAAGACATGACAAAATGATAGAGGCATCATAGTCGCTGAAATGATACGACTATCAATAAAAAATGATAGATGAGCAGCAAGGTCATGGTTTTCTAGAGAATCACTTACTGGGTCACCAGTCAATTGGATAAGTATCCTTAGCATTTGTTGCAAATATTTCAAGGATGTTGTTCTGCCAGCAATAAGAGACATTTTCAACACGAATGCAGATGCCTGCTTTCTTAAACGACCTTTTTCGCCTAGTCAAAGGAAATGTCAGCAATGGAAAAATTCTCATTACAACAGATAAATACATACTGTCAACACAGCTGCTTAGCAAAAGAGAAAAGAGATGTAGAAAGACTAAATGATGCTGATCCTTGGTCACGTCTTGACGCTTGGCAGCCTCTTCCTCAGCCTGCTCAACAAAGCTTTGCAATACAATCGCATACTGTTCTTTAGACAAAGATTGGATCCATGAAGCGAATGCAACAGACAGGACGTCGAGAGATTTCTTATCGCCTACAAAATTCGCCGTATGCGTAAAAAAAAGATGATCGAATAACTCACACATTGTTTGCTGCGTACCTGTTTTGAAGACCAAAGTATAAACAAACCAGATGGCAGCTAATACACGTTTTGTGGCATCCACTTGTTGGTATCTCGGCAATATTGAGCAAAAGGCAGCAATAAATTCAGTTGTCATATTCAATACAACCTCGTTTTGAGCTTTTTTAGAGAGAAGAGCTGACTGTAAGAATTGGATGAAAGGCGATGCCAAAGCGGTCAACGTGTTTGAAAGTTCTTTTGCTTCAATGGCTAAGAGTGATTCAATTAATTCAATGATCGTTTGATGGTATTTGCGAAATGTTACCTTGATCTACAGCAGGTCCGACAATACGAGCATACTCTTGTAATAAGCGTGTCAAATGGAAAATGCGCTTGAAGTTTTCAAAGATGGTTGCTTTTTCTTGAATAATGTGATGTGTTTGCTCTGGGTTATTCTTCACTTGATCAGATATAGTAGCAATAGTAGCCTTAGCTCTTGTCAACGAGGTGATTATGTATTGACTGACTCGGGACACCGTATCAACTGCATAAACTATATTTGAGAGATCAACATCAGCTGTCTTCCTACCACTCAAAGCCAAGTTTATGGCTCGCAAAATGTTGATCAGCTTTGCCAATACTGGGCTTTCTCCAAGATCTTGTACACGGCGCTCCAAGGTCTCCTTAAAGTATCTGACTGATTGCTCGGCAGGTTGTTTTGCGCCAGCATTTGATATGATTTTACGCAAAATGTTTAAATCAAGTTCATCAGTAATGTTTTCGAGTGAGTTGAATGTCTTTACTACATCCTCCGAGTTAATGGAAGACCATTTCCGACACGAAGTAACAAGCCAATCCAGCATGTTTGAATCAAGGCCCTAAAAAATTGTTGAATATTATACGAAAGTAAATAAAATCGTAACAATTTACCAGAATGCTATTAATGCTGAAGTATCCAATAAATCTTATATGCAGTGTTCTACACATCAATGATACTTTCATGCGAATCAGTGGCGCTGCATCTTCATAAGTAACAGCCCACATGTCCAACAGAGTTGCAATGTATAAGGCTTGAGGACGTTCGTTTTTTTCGAAATACTCGCTGGGAAACAGCAATAAAAGCTTCAACAGGGTGTTGATCTTGTTCATATTATTTGTGCTGGTGGAATTAGCATCTTGATCCATGACATCTTGTTTGACTTGAACAGCTTCAGACAGTTTCATCATGTCGTTTTGATCGATCGTTAAAGGTTTAGTGAGATCAACAGCTGATATCATGTTTGCTGCAACAATTGATAGTTCGCCTGAAGTTGCTTGCACAAGTTTGCTTTTGAAAAATTCAATAACTATATTCAAAATGGTACTGATGCTAAAAGCTATGGCGCCACAAAATCAGTTGCAAACACAACCCCAAAAATATATAAATATATACCTTTGAAACATTTTGCTTCATAGAAATTGGCAGATCTGACAAGTGTTTTACTCAAGCTTTGAGGTGAGATAGTCGTTTCTGCATTTACCTCCATTGTCAATGTATTAAAAATCATACTGGAAATTTTTTCTGATCTCGGATTGTCAATAAAGCGTCTATCATCATAAGAAGCGAGCATTGCATGAATACCACTAAAAGTTACAACGCAATACGAGTACTTACGCTACAGGTTCAAACCATTCGTCTGAAATCAACTTCCAACAAGCAAGTTTTACAGCATTTTGGGTATGGAGATCAAGAATCGAACCATTCCATCTGGCATTGTTGTACCATATATTTTTCTTTTCTGATTGTGTAACAAAATCAACAATGGCATTAACAAGGTCGGATGTTTGCTCTGCTGAAGATATTTGTAAAAGAACTGTATAGTAGACATGCTGTAACATGCTGTTGGCCTAATGAAGGAGTTGGTTAGTATTATATGTAGAAATTTTGGAAGGATTTTGCTTACACAGGTAGCCGCAACAATTCGAGAACCCAAAACATCTAATTTGACATTCTCGCTAAATATTTTGAGGTACGAATTCGCTAGCCATTGTCGATCATCGTGGCTAATTTTGCAGGTATATGCTTCAAAGATTGTAGTGCTTAAGGTTGAATGAATTTGCATAGCAGGTAAAATAGTGTCTTCGATATTTCCTTTCGTATCCATCCAGACACAAATGCTAGGCTTGACAAAATCTTCAAAGATCTCTTTGGCAGATGATTCAAATGCTAAAAGTTGATGTTGATTTAATCGCAAAGCGTTAATGAATTCAACAAAATAAAACGTAATCAAAAGAACTTCTGATTTAACAGGGGCATGAGCAACACTTTTTCTTTGCTTTTTTGTGGCTGGCTTGTGTGTTGGTTTGAATACGTTGGCTATTAAGGCAGATTTCAGATCATTGAATATTCCTAAAGCTTGAGCGGCAGGCATTGATTTTGTAATCAAAGAGCCAAATCTGTGGCAAGAAGTTAAATATATAGCTTGTTGAGGAGTCTACTGGACTTACTCGCTCAAGAAGTCTCTAGTAAACATCGGTTTTGCCAACAAGGTATACACATCTTCAGTCTCGATCTGTCCAATATTCTTGATGATGTCTGCAATAAAAACGTCAATTTGTCTAGAGGCTGAATAGGTGTTCATAACAGATTTAGCAAAATGCACACAGGACTCATAAGCTTTGGATTCAGGCTGAACATAAAAAGATTCAGTACAAATAAACACTTTACATAACTACTTTTGACTTACATTAAGCATGGAGGGCCATAAAGTTTGAATGCGACTTTCAATTAGAGAAAGATCAATTTGAAGAAGTGTATCAGCTACATCCAAAACAAGTGATTGATTGTAACCTGTGCATATCCCAATTAATATGCAAACCTTACAATCACACCAAGTGTCACTTACGCTTTGAGTCAGCAAGATAATCCACCACTTCATCAGTAATTTTATTCAACACAATTTGCTGGGACTTTGCAATATCATCATTGCGAGAGCTGTAGATATTCCATTGCAAAAACTCTTTCAATAATCGACGCAGAGATTCCAAATAAACAGACATATTGCTTCCTTTGATGCTGGAGATAATCTTTAACAAATACACAAATATTCCAAACTCTGCCATTCTGCTGACATCCTCCATTGCACTGGTAGTTGTATTTCGCTTTTGCCTAAACGCATCGAGAAAGGCTGAGAGCAAGATAGGCACAATGCCCACAACTAAGCAATATATTGTTTCAGCCAAACAAAATATATCTCACTCTCCATTTTCTTACCATCTAGCATTTGCTCTTCATCGTTGGTATTTGTAACCATATTTTCAAGTGTATCAAAGAGTTTAATAACGTAATTGGTTTGTTTGACATTCCCAGAGGTGGCATTATCGGGGGCATTGACTTCTTTCAAAACAGAAGTGTATTCCAATACAGTGTCCGCGTGAAAAAGCGCATGACAGACAATGTCAGTGATGATTTGAGAAGTGTTGCCTGTCTCGTTTGTGTTGCTGACAAGATTGATTCTACGTCGAATAGCTAGTAATTTAATCAGTGACTTGTCGACAATGGCCAAGAAAATCTAGTATTTCAATTGTTAGCAACATTGTATCATATCAGCATGTTCCATTGTTTACTTTTTTCTGATTAGCGGCCAGTACGAGCTGAGAATCGTATTTCTTCAAAAGCACTTGTGCAAGAAGGGAAAGCTGGTTTAAAGCGTCCGCTTCCTTTTCATCCATGCTATCTTTATTGCACAGACTAATTTGCGTAGACATGTTAGCCAATACTTGATCTACAGCGGCTGAGACATGCTCAAATGCTGGTCTATAGGACAAGACGGAAATGTCAGAAAACAAGATTTCTAAGCATTTGCGACATCTACTATAAAAATCAATTCGTTGTTGAGGATAATCAGCGTTGTTTTTGTCTAATTGATATAGAAGGGTTGACACAGACAAGACAAGATTGGCATGTACAGTAGGAGCAATGCGTTTGGGATCCAAACGAGCTCTTTCCAAATAATGTTGTAGGAGATCAGTCAATAAATCCCAGTAAGAGAGCTGTAGCAGGCAGCAGTCATCCATCCTAAATGCTTGTCAACTGCCGAATATTGAGTTGTCAATCCTCAGCATAACTTACTTTTTCATGTTGGGTTTGGCAAATGCTGAACAGATCCAATCGAGCAAAAAGTCATCTTTATTGGGAAAAAAGATGGCATCATTCGTCCATGCTTCTTTGGCTTTTTCGATTCTTTGCTTGCTGGACAATCCTGCTCCTTTGAGCGCTTTGGCAATTTTTTCAGATGTCAATTTACTCATGATACGTTAAAAAGCAGGGCAAAGCCTTCATGAACTTTTTTTTTTTTATATTTGACATTGGATGGTCACATTGTGACTCGAGAGCTAATGCTTACTTGATGCTTGGGAGACATGCTAAACGCCTAATGCAAAGTTATTCCATCATATGAGAGGGTTCCGAAGGCATTGACAACAAGCGGATACAATGCTAAGCAAAGAGGTTATACTATGATTCGTTGCTTCTGATTCTTGAATATATAGAAGATATCCTGATCTCTTAGCCTGCTTTAGAACTCACTCTTCGAGTCACAATCAACAACATGGTTTGTACCTTTCATTCATCAATCTTTCTTTCATTTCTTTCTACAATATGGAATACACTATCCCCATCAAGCGCATTGTCACCAAAGAAGACCTTGACCAGTTCTTGGTATCCAATGCCTATAAAGAATACATTGGATACATTCAACGACTCAACGACTCTATCAAAAACTTGAAGATAGATTCAGATATCTATGTGTCAAAGGTAACCTCACTATTAAACAAATATTTAACAGGTAAAACTAATATATATCAATAATAGAATGTGCAAGCAGTACTCGATATTTTAGAAACTTTATCAGCTTGGGTCAAGGATATACCTCAAGTGGAAAACTCCAAATCGCGTTTCGGTAATCCTGCTTTTAGAACGTTCTATGAGAAAGTGAAAGATGTTAGTAGCATACCAGATCAAAAAAAAAAAAAAAAAAAGGCCAAATTTTTGTCTAACAAACAAATTCAATCAAGTCTGTTGCAGGATTATTCAAGAATCTTGTTCCTGAGCCTGCAATTAAAGAGGTTGGAAAGTATTTCTATGAGAGTTTTGGAAATCAAAAGAGAATCGATTACGGTACTGGACATGAGGCCAATTTTATGGCATTCTTGTAAGTAAATTCAGCATTTCATTTATCAAAAAGTACATTTATTTATCCATTTACTAGACTTTGCTTGGAGAAGCTACAAGTTTTCAATGAGGCAGATGATAAGGCTATTGTGCTGAGAATCTTTGTAAAGTGAGTATGGCGATGTCTTGCGCCAAAGAGAAATGCCATGTACTGATTTTATACGTGTCTGCATTATTGTAGATATATCCAGTTGATGAGACAGCTTCAATTTGAATATTGGCTTGAGCCTGCAGGGTCTCATGGTGTTTGGGGTTTAGATGATTATCACTTTTTGCCATTTCTTTTTGGGTCTGCTCAGTTACTCGGTAAAAATCAACAAGTTGAGAAATAGATACAAGATTTTTATTAATCAATATCTTTTTTATTTTATTTTATTTTAGATCACAAATATATCAAACCAAAGTCGATCCATGATGTTGACATCGTCGAAACATATTCAGAGTCGTACATGTATCTTGCGTGTATTCATTTCATCAATACTGTCAAGACCACCGTATCATTGCGCTGGCACTCGCCAATGTTGGACGACATTTCAGCTTGCAAGACATGGGTAAAATTGAACCAAGGGATGATAAAAATGTACAAGGCCGAGGTCTTGGCCAAGTTGCCAATTATGCAACATTTCATGTTTGGAAATCTTATTTATTTTGAAGGTGGTCATCCGCAAACTGAAAGTTTAGAAGACGAATGTGGCCATATCCATGAAAATATATCGGGTATGCCTAAACCGGAGGGCGGTGTTTTTGCTCTTGGTCAAGAACATCCAGATTGCTGTGGTATTCCTGTCCCTAGTGCAATTGCTGCGGCTGCTTTAAAAAATCAGAATGGCTCGTCTAAACCACGCCCTCTTCCCTTTGATTAAATCTATTGTTAAATAGATACATAAAAATGTAAATTACTTGTAATGTTCATCACTATTCATTTGTTCTTGCATTTTGTTGCATATGTCTATACAAATGCTGACGGTGGTTCCCTTCTGTATATCGCCCAAGTAGACTAACACATTTCGTGTGGCTATAAATCACTTCTGCCGCAATTGCGCTCGTTATCGACAAAGCTCTGTTGTTAACTTGGTACCATCCTCCACGTTTGCAAGGCTTACATAAATAATGACCTCAAATTCCTTCGTATCAAACCCCACAAACCCTCACAGATACCTAGAGACAAGGATCTCTAAAATGTCTAGGCTGAAAGATATCTGCAAAAAAAATTATTGTGCTTGTTTCTCCTTTGTTGTCTAGTGTTCTTCCTCAATCCAATTTAGGCTCACTGTAACATTTTCGCATCACAAGAGCTAAAACGCATAGATAGCATGAAAAAGATTTATGAGCTACCAAGACATAAATTTCCGATGAATCTATCAGAAATTATACTATTTTTTCGAAATTAACCATAACTTCACAAAGTTGACCATAGCTTCTACTCAAATGACCTCAGAACCGAGATCTAACTTGGAAAACTTAGCATTGACTTGGCGCTATCTGGAAACAACATTGGCTTCCATGTCTTTACTGATATTTATAAAGTTATCACATGATATCACAAATTCTCATATCAGAATTGCAGATAATCCATCATAGGCTTCGATAAACAGCAAAATAAACACTGTCTTATGCGCCATAAGATCAGGCATGATCATCGCTATCTGAGCATATCTTGGTTTTCATTGGGCGATGTCTCTATCAAAAGTTATCTGCAAAAATAGTTTTATTTTTCAATATTAATCTCAATCGTCACATATTTGCTCAT